>MOOZ01000586.1:1062194-1078935 GCA_002930495.1 Cecropterus lyciades | reverse complement strand
ATGAGTATCCTTAAAGTACTGATACTTACTCATATCGATACATTTTATTTTTATGTTAATTGCACTCATATAAAAAGAGAAAAATTCCTTGGCAGTGATATACGTTTACCAAGTTCCAAAATAATAGCCACGAATTTATTCATTACGAGTAAAGGTGTGTTCCTTGTTTATGACATCGTGGCACCAGCTTTGGAAAATAAGTACTCAATCTAAACTGATGTTGCAACATCAATTAAATGTTATAATGTTTTATCCCATTCCATAGTCTGACTTGTTCATGAAGGAAGATCAGAAATCAAAAATTGCTAAAAAACATTCGTACAGTTCGATTCGATACCACTACTTTCGTTTCGATAGTAGTTAGTATCGCAAGATTTATATCGATGCTGAAAGTACTTGGTATCGAAAGAAAAGTATCGAGTACATACTCGTATTTACTTGTATCGGAATGTCCCTAGTTCCTACCAATGATTATACATATAGAAGCGGAGGAAGAAGAGTTATAATTTTGGCAATTGGGGAAATGCAAGGGAAATTTATGCTCGTCTTGCATCTAAGATCATCATGAGCGGTCATCACGAGCGGTTATCATGAGGACTTTTTAATAAAAGATACGAAACAAACAACTATAGTTAATCTCAACTATAGTCAATGTTCTAATGATCAAAGCATTGGAGGAGCATAGTGAACATAGATTAAAGTTTTTACTTTGTATTTATTCGGTCTATTATGAATTTATTACGTAATGAATATAAAATAAATCTGTGTTTGATATATCCATTAGTTGTAGAAACCTATGTTCTTTTTTAATTTTAATAGGATACAGGCGTGATTTGCCGGACAGTAGGTAAACCTAAAATATATACATATTTTTTATGATATTTATTAATAACCTAAAATAATACATCATTGAATTAATTCTTGAAATCGGGTACAGATTTTGTTGTAAGCTAGAAACCACCGTTTCACCGAAATTTCACCTCAGTCTAAAATGTATTCCAATAAAGTAAAAATTGTTTTGTATTCCATTTCATTTAGTTAAAATCTCTACTAGTAATCTTGCTTGTACTTCATTCCATTTTGATTACTTTTGAGTAAGCCCAGAAAGGATTCCAATTAAATAAATCCTTTTAATTCAGCTCCGAGCTTCTCATTTACCTTTACAACGCTGACCCTAATTCTAAGGGATATTAAGGTAAAATCGCCCTTCGAATTTCATTATTAAAACTCCATTTTATAAGTCATTTCGTACGACACGATCTTTTATCTTTGTATATTGAAAATATAATAATATTAAATTGCTTTTAAAGGCGTAAAATTTTGTTAATTGCAAGGTTTTATAATCATAAGGATATTAATATTGCATTTGGAAGAGATTAGATATTATGGGGCGGAAAGATTACCTTTTGGAACTTAGTACATTTTACTTGTGTTGGTAACAAAGAGAAATAAGCAAATTCTAGTTACTACTAGACTACGCACTAATTTTTTTAATAACAGACGGTCATACTTCTTTTTAGACAACATAAATCGCATATAGTGTGAAATAGAAGATCAGCGATTCAAATATCAATCATCACTTATACACATCGTTACATATTTAATTTATAAACAAAAATACATTGAGAATATCAATTAATCAAAATTATAACAGAAAAGTGAGATGCAACCCGATATTAAGTTACAACGATCCGCCGGAGTCCGATTATCGCCATCATGATAAGAATGTCTCTTTTCCTCCCCAACGTCATAGCCATGTCTATATATCTATATGTCTATCTTGTGCCAACGTTCCGAGACGCACGGCACCATCTCTCACCAATGCGTTATAACTTCAAATGCGTTCAAAAATAAAAATCAATCAAATCGTCTCCGCTGACAACTAATTATTGTCAACTAAATAGTTGCAATTTTTTTGTAACCAGCTCTGCTTCTCGGTTTCCCGCGTATAATGACTTTTGATCGAGTTGATATAATTTATTAAAAGAAAAACTCAATGGTATCTGAAGGTATGAACAATAAACGAATTAAATGAATGGTCTTCTGATTGATGCGAGTTCAGTCACACAACAATATAGATAACGCTATTATTATTCCCTTCTCAGTCACCCTAATCATATTTTATTTTTCAAATATATGCGATGTATAAAGTGGAACTTTGTGTCGGCTAAAGGTTCTGAAAATTTTACTTACAAAAGATCTTGTATCATCTGAATGCCCAGAATCAGTATAAACAAGAAAGATTGCCCCGTTTGGTTGCCACGTATAAAATCTTCACATTATCTTGAACAAACAAAAATATTCCGGCAACAGCATACTTTGTACGTCATGAACGCATCATATTTCGGTATATCTTTACGCGATAAGAGAACCCATAATCGGGGGCTATTTTGAAGGGTAGCGTGGGTCTCGTGTGCGTACCATTTTGTCACGCGTGACGGGAATAAGGGAATGATGTTGCCTATAAAATTACGTTATGGGGATGCCTGCACGCTCCCAATTTTGTTTTAATATAAACTCCGCTAACAAATTGGTATCTCGTTTATTAAAAGACAAATAACCGCGATAAAAATATTTTTTGTAATAAGTTTTCTTTAAGGATGCCCATAGGTAAAAAAATATATTGCGTTGTTTTTCTAATGAGACATAATCAGCCATTAATCTTAGTTTATTAATAAGACTATATTATTTCCGAGGCTCCGCCCGCTTCGGTCACGTTTAGCATCCCATGTATTAATGACACACATGAGTATACCATGTATCCAGGATATAAACTATCTGTGTCCCAAATTTCATCGAAATTCGACCAGTAATTTTTGCGCGAAAGAGTACCAATAAATCATATATCCAACAAGTACTACAAACTTTCGCATTTACAATATTAGTCAGGTGTTTGCCTTGTAGGTGGTTGAAGTTGGAACAGGTCTTGGGTCTTCGTAGCGGGCTACGACGCAAAACCTAGGAAGGCTGACCGTTGGTTTACGCGGATAATTTATATCTAATGTACCTAATATGATGTTCACGGGCTTGTGTTCTTCAGAACTTCCAACCCCAGTTCTTGTAGCTTGGAGACGGTCTGCTGTATGAGGTCGCGTGTTGTCGTACAGGAGCAGTAGAGTCGAACGATTGACCAAAGCTGGTTGGAGACGTGCGAGCTTCTCCATTATTGTGTTCAGTTCTTCGCAGTACACATCTGCAATTAGTAAGAAGCTGTGATGAATTACACCCGCGTGAGACCAACATAAAGTGACCATCACTTTTCTAGGAGTAAGTTTTCGTTTAGGTCATTGTTTGGGTGCTGAACCAGGGTCCAACCAACTTGCTGAGCGCTTACGATTGTCGAACAGGATCCATTTCTCGTCACAAGTAACAATGCGTTTCAGAATTGCTCAGTACAAGGCACGTCTCAACGCGTACTTCGCCCTGGCGATCATTGAGTTCGTGGGATACTCATTTGTCAAGCTTTTTTACTTTGCCAATTTGACGCAATTGGACCAATATTGTTTTGATGCTAACGTCGAAAGCTGCTAATTCAGCCGTAGCTTAGTATCATCAGCTTCCATAATCGCCTTTAATTCATCATTGTCGACCAAAATTTTTTGACGACCACGGGGTTCATTTTTCAGGTCAAACTTTCTAGGACGGAATCGGGCAAACCAATAACGGGTAGTGCGTTCGTTTGTAGTGTTCGCTCCGTAAACGTCGTTGATGTTGCGTCGCAGTACGGCAGAACGGCAATTTCATACGTAAAGACTTAATAATGAGCGAAAATTTATTGTGATTCAATTCGTATAAAAAACATTAATTATTAGGCATGTATAACCATACCTTATATTAAATTAAAATAAAAAACCGACCATGTGCGAGTCAGACTTGCGGATGAAGGGTTCTGTACCATTATCTATAAAAAGGCAATAAAGTCACGCTTCTTGTATGGGAGCCCCCTTTAAATGTTTATTTTATTTTGTCTTTAGTACTTGTTGTTATAGCGGAAACAAAAATACATTATCTGTTAAAATTACACTGTCTAGCTATCACGGTTCATGAGATACAGCCTGGTGATAGACGGACAGAGGTCTATATATATATAGACAGCGTAGTCTTAGTAATAGGGTTAGGGGTTTTTAACCCTTGGGGTACGGAACCCTAAAAAGTAGGTTACAAGTAATTATTTCTATAACGACAGAGTCTTAAATTATTTTAAACTATAATTTACGTAATTTTGTTATAATTAATAAACACTTCAATTAAGTTCGTTACGTGACGTCTTGTTTCGTTTTTACACCATTATATTCCGACACATTTTGTTTCACTTCTAGGATCTTGTGATACGTAGACGTCAAATACACAAAAGTACGAATATCTTTTATAAATAAGTATATGTAATAAGAAATAATATAATGAGAAAAAAGATAGCCCAAAATTCAAGTTTACTTAGATTGTAAAAATAATATCGGCTTTGTAAAAACTGTAATATAACATTACGATTGGAATCTGCCCAGAAAACTTCTAATACGATAATTTCGGTTGTTATCAGGGGCAAAGGCGTACCTAATATTTTGTTGCAGCGATATTAGATTCTTAAAATAGTTGGGTTCTTTGACAAAATTCTTCTAAGTACCGAAAAAATGCTTATATTGCTTATATCCATGAACATTATCGTATTTTGCTATTACGGCCGTATGTTGCATTTTTTTTATTGAAGCAGCAAAGGAGCATGATGCCCACCTGATGGTATATGGTGAGTGTCGCCCATGGACATCTGTAAGGAAGATAATATAGAAGAAGGATTCTATCTCACTTCACGCAAGAAATAGGTGAACATAAACACAAAACATAAACGCTTTTTACACTCATAGTAGTAGCCCCACAGTAGAATTTTCTCCTGTGTCCTGGGTGACATGGACACACGAATTCGGATACACAAACACTCAAACCCAGAACAGAAATTTAAACTCATCATTCAGATGTCTTGGCCGGGGATCGAACCCGGGACCCTCCGCGTACCAGACCAGACCGGTATGGTGATCGCTCCACCACGTGGGTCGTCATAGGTGTCGAATTACGTTTCTACTACCTGGTAAAGCATGTTACTTGCATGTTACATGTGTTATATATTTAATACAAGTTAATTGTTAACAAATGTAAGCGCGAATTAATTAAGTTTTTATGTACCTACTTAGTGACACTTTCGTGTCTTTAGATGACCTATTGTATTATATCGTTATTGATTGTATTTGGCAACGCATCTGTGGTTGACTTTGGGCAGGCAGGCATTTTGACCTCTGTCCTATGTAAAACTGGTTTCATATTGCCTCAAGCAGTGACCACTAACCATCAGAAAGACTGCGCAACTAACTTTATAAAAAACAAAAGATTTCAATAGATTTTACTAGGTTTTAATGGGTACTTAACTAGGTCGAAACTCACCATGAAAGTTGTAATTGGAAACCCCAATTCTCGGCGTATGTGTGCGTCATGTCTTGAAAATCTTGTGAATGACTTGCGCATATTCAGGACTGTGATTTGCTTGGCTAATCGCTTTTTTGCTAACCGCTAAGTGTATTGCATATTGACCTACATTAAAAGAGATAAAACAAAAAATATAAGATGTATAAAATAATAAAAGATGTATAAAATCGTGGGCATAAAATCTAAGTATCCCATGCTCATGGGTTCAATATATATAATCATAAGAACATATAAACATATAATAAATGTGTTATAAAAGAAAAGGCAATATATTTTATAGCATGGATATATATATATATTTATTTTACAGCTCACCTGATGGTAAGTGCCCACTGGCGCCCATGGACATCTGTAATCAACCCTAGATAAGATCAAAGTCTCACCTAAGGTTAGCCACAGATGCGTTGCTACCCCTGAGGACTAAGATGGAATGCTTCGGAAAAGTATATCTTCCTTACTACACCCTTCAGACCAGAACACAACAGCGCATAACACTGCTTTTATTAGGCAGAAATAGGTGTGGCGGTGGTGCTTCCGGAGTCGAACCACAACGAGTTCTACCACCTTCAAAAATTACAATTTCGTTCAAAATGAGTTATGGATAGCAACTACAATGCAAAGTATTTTGAGTGGTTTGAGAATTTGTAATTTCGAAATGTGTAACAAAGTTACATACCGTCAGGTGTGGTCAATAGTTGGATAGGTGACCGTAAGTTCCTAGATTTATAAATGCTTCCGTGCTTCGAAGAGTCTAACGAGTGTATAGAGAGAAAATACATAGAAAGAAAAGATATAGCAAATAGCGGTATAAATACTGGTGTATTTAGCTACCAAGTGTTGGAGCTTGAAACACCGAGCGCACTCCAGTTCAGGATATTGGCGCAGAGCTAAATGTGGAACGAAAATAAAAAAGAACTTTTCTAGAACGCCTGTTTCTTTATTTTCTGCACTTTTCGCCACTCGATATCGTTCTAACTCTAACGTTTCGCGTATATATTTTATATATCGGTAGATTAATCATTAAGTGTAATGCAGAATATGGTTTTGTTCCAATTTACGATAACATTTGCAATTTAATAGTAAGACGTGACAGCTGTGTACAATTGTTGTCTTTTTATGTATCTTATTATTTTCAAATATTACACACGACCAATCGAATAAATAACTTATATTATATTTGAAATTGGTACTGAAAACCAAATCAAATGATACCCAAGAGATACTTTTTATTCCGAAACTATCTAAAATTATCTAGATAGGTATAAATGTTAGAAAAGCGAATAAAAATATGCGGAGTCTTGTAATTTTACAAGTATTTTTAAGGAAACATAGCTCCGCTCTTCCTTTGTCTGAGGACTCTGAGGTCATCAAGAAATTCCTTATTCCAACTTGCAACCATAATACCACTTCTCAAGTTCCACCGTTATTCATAACTTGAGAGCTAATTCAACCAAAAACGTTTTTACGACTAATCGTAAATCTTCCGGAAAGTTATTTCAAGAAAACTTCTTATAAACTTTCTGAATAAGTCTAGAATAACGTATAAAATGCTAGAAAGATGGTCGCATTCTAGAGACATGAAGAACGTGGCATGATTAGTCTTTTCAACTGCAAGGATTACTAAAATTTGGATTAATACTTAGATTTTTTCAAATTAAGGAATAGTTTAAACCCTTAGTACGAGATTATAACTATTCCTCAATACGACCAATGTTTACGTTTTCGTGCATTCATTACGATATATATTGCACTTTTAAGTTTTCGTTTCCGGCCCTACCTTGGGCAAGTAATGAAAATGTCGTATTAAAATCATTAAAACAAAAAACCCATCTGCTTAAAAGGCTTTTTGTTATATATTTAATTTAACGCTATATAAAAGTTTTCGTTTAACTAAAAGTAGTATGGTAAAATAAGTGAGTAAAAATGGCGCCTGCAAATAGGGGAAAAATGGGAGATTTTTCTTCTATTTGCAGGCGCCATTTTTTTAAATTATATAGCCTATGTCACTCTGCAAACTGAGACGATTCTAATAATATGTCATACATCACAATCCGTGAAGCCATTTGGGTTGTAGCGCGTGCCAAAGAAATAGACATACGTACAAACGTACATACATACCTTCGAAAAACATCACCCTCCTTCTGACGCAGTCCGGATAAATGGTTAAAGATATAAAATAACGTTAAATTTAAATCAATAGACATATTATAATTATTTGAACACGTGAAACCACAGGGCACAGCTTAATATTAAAATTAAACGTGTAAATATGAGTGGATCACGTAAGCAAATTGATGATGATGACGTCATTATTTTCGTGCAATTACGGCTATAGCTTGGTAGGCTTGACCTAATTACAGCGTAATTTAAACAGAATGAGAAGTAAACTCGTTACGTCGTTAAGAAACAAAAGGATATGTTGCGACCTATTAACTTAAATAGGTAGTCCCGATCTGATAGTAGATTAAGCAAGACTTATTATTTGTAAGCATAAAATAAATGCTTACAAATATTTCTATAAGGACTTGATATCTGGTGATGATTGTGTATCTGGGCGGTTGTAGCTTTATATGCGAGGTATGAGTAGCAAATGTCATTTTTTATTTACAAACAAAGTCGATACATACGTACTATTTAGACACTTGAAGATAATATATTATTGGGGCTACATGTTTTTATTAATTATAAATACTTTTAAAATGCGAAACAAAACTTTTTGGTTTTTGTGTCTTCATTTATCATGTTGACTTAAATCTTATTATTTGGAAATTGTTTAACAAAATGCAATGCTCAAGCATAATAAATTAAAATTATTTTTTATTATTAAGGTATTTAACCTAATATAAAAAACCACAGATATTTTATACCACCGCTAAGCAGGAGAAATTCAACCAATATTCAAACGGGCGAAAGGCCGAACCGATAAACGGCTGTCACGTAGTAACATAGGATCCATAGTATCACTCAATAGTGCTATTCATCAGCTGGATACGTGTCCGAACACAAAGCGTGCTCACTCGCGCGTGGTTCCGCGATAAGTGCTCGGATATGTCGTTAACTGCTGCTAGAATAAGGCATATAGGTACATACCCACATATACCGAGGTTTATCCTAGTATTTAATGTTAGACACTACTGATATACATGTATGTGTCAATAAATTAAAGCATCATAAATATCTCTGAAGATGACCATATGGAACGTCTGCACTTTTTTAAAATTGGACATAAGACATATTCTAAAAATAAAATTAAAAATGTGATTGTCAGCTCCGATGCACAACTGGAGTTTACTCTTTAAGTGCGATTGTCTAAACAGGCGCAATAAAATAAAATTTATATTTAAATAAGTTTCAATTGTTGTAAACAGCGCCATCTATGCGACGGATGTAAAAACTTGAAGTAAGTTTTAATTGTAGTAAACAGCGCCAACTATGCGACGTATGAGAAAACTTGAATTAATATTCGATTGTTGTAAATAGCAATACCTATGCGACAGAAGAAAAAGGGAAAGGTGCGCACAATAGGTTGCGCACCAAAAACGTAACGAGATCATTCGATCAGTAGATATTACTCCTCATATTTTTGTCATACCGGGCGCCTTACATGAAAATCGATTTTTAAGGAGTAAACTCCAAAAATATTAACTCCTTGTTAAGGATAGTACTCTTCTTCTTCTCAAGACAACAAGAGAGTCAACTAATTATAACCAACACACAATATCTGTAAACTAAAAGCGTTCACGTAAAAATGTTATATTTTAAAAATAAAAACGTCAATTTAAAACGTATTCGTAATGCTTGTAACCTTTTAAGTATAAAACACGATATAAGGGCCATCACGTAACAAGGAGTACCTATAACATCCACACGGTATTGTTAAGTTAATCGTATTCATCAATCGGATACGTGTCTGTAAGGAACACAAAAGGAGTCCATTGAGCCGTAGTTTTATGATAATGTTTCTATCTAATGCTACAAGAATACATCATAATAATATAATGATATCATTCGATGAATATTACACTCATCCTTCTTAACTTTTAGGTTTTAATGTGCAACTTTGGCATAACTCTGTCTTACTCGGTTGAAATATTGGCACAAAATTTTCGTATCACAAATACCTGTTAAAGAATATCGTGATAATTACTTCATGATTATATCGTTTCATTATTATTTTAACCTTACTGTTATTTATTATAATACATGTAACTGTTCGAATGTCACATATTCAATGGAACGCTTGGTTTGTGTGTAATTTGCCTGATTACACAATGATACTGGCACAATGACAAAAGTGAAATGCGCAATGAAAATGTTTATTAATTACGAAATATAAATTAAACAATAGTAGGCAGCTTAAAATCTGTTGGAAAGTTATAACTATAAAAAATTTAGTAAGAAATGTATAGTGATTAAGTTATATATACTTGTTGAACTAGTCATATTACTGAGCAAGAGAACATTATCTATAAAAGAAGGAAACACCATGCATTAACATTTGAAGGTCTATCGATGGGTTCCATCCATCCATCAGCCTTTCACAGGTCCACTTCTGGACATATGCCTCCCTTAACTGGTTCTTTAGCGAAGTCACCACGTCTGGCGTGCATGTTGGTCGCTATCGCTATGGGTGTTCATGTTACACAAGAAGGCGGTGGTACCCATCTCCTTGACTTTGTTCCATAGTCGTCTTCTACGACATTCCTGGGAATACTGAAATGGTGATATTCAAGAGCTACTGCAGACGGCACTGCTGCTTAATATATTATATTCTCTAATATCGTTTACTTTATCTGTATCTTACAACACTAATGATTCCTAATAATTTACAATTGCACTGGTTTTTGAGTACATATTTCTTACAATTCCGAATATGGCTTACATTAAGCAGCGAATAAATGTTGCAATGAAATACAGACAAAATAAATCATGATTCAAATAAAATTTTATCGTTGCATTTTTACAAATGTAACAAATGTTGTATAATCGCTTGTTATAAGTGCCGGAAATCAACATAGTTATAAACGTACCTGTATATAGGGACTGAACGCGAGTGTTGCGTGTCTAATAAGGGTTTTACGGTTGAAGGGGTGCGAACAGTTCAGGGCCAGTATCGACTGACCGCACCTAGTACTTATCTATAACAGTAGCTCTACGTGTTATTGTGCTACTTTTAGAGTATCTACTCACAGGATATCATTTAACATACATAAATATGAAGCAAGATATACAGAAGCAGCATATGAGATTACGCTTCATATGATGTTAATGCTACACTGATGCACATAGATCAGTGCTGCACGTGCTGTCCGGATGCACTGTAATTACAGTAGATCTACTGTATTTTCAACTTTTTACTGTATACTATATTGGGTCATAATAGTATAAAGTAAAATTTGATTTCGATTATGATCGAGGAAGGAACTTTTTTTTTGATCGTAATATTGTACAATACAAACCCAGGCAAAGTGGGAAAGTGGATGACCTTTTATATATTTTTTCGTCCCTTCAAAATTGTGTAAAATGTCATCTGCTGTATTTTTTTTACAAAAATTTGTAATTTTCAGTAGAAAATACTGTAAGTGATCTATGGCCTAAGCCCTGCTTATTCTGAGTGTAGAATTGTGCCCAACAGTGGGATAATAATTGTTTGACGACCAGTACAGTGCACGGTTTTAATTTCATTACTACCGATATTTGTAGCATTAATCGTGGTCGCGGAGAAACGACGGCGAAATGATCCATCTTACTGGGTCGAAATATTGGCAGTAAATAAATTAAAACCACATATTGTCAGTACCCGTTACATATTAAAATGTATCAATTCCGTGAAAATATTAGTCTAAATTCATATGTCTAAAAGACGCTTTCTACACTCATAGCCACAGTAGGATTTTCTCCTGTGTCGTGGGTGCCATGGACACACAAAGACGAATACACAAATACCCAGACCCACAACAAAAATCTAAACTCATCATTCAGATAACTGTCTGGCCGGATATCTGATAACCCCAATGTCCAGGTCTCGCCCCGAAAATTATATTTTAAATAAAATCATAACTTACTAGGTTTTTTTCGCGGCTTCGCCCGCTTCGGTAATGTCTACCTCGGTAATGAGTAACAAACGTACTCGTACATCCTCAAACTATCGAATTTATAAAATCAGTAAGATTGAATCGAATAAACTATATAGCTTTTTTTGTTCTAAGTAACATAAGTACATTATTCAAAAAGGCACCACAAACGTACCTACTTAATTATATTATCCGCGTTTAGGGACAAAAGTATATTGGGCTGGTCCTAATTTTAGTAACGTTATTTAGGTACTCGTCCATTATTTCCCGTCCCAATTAGATGAAATACGATTCCTTTGAGCAGGTTCTATCCCATTTCACTCATAATTAATTATTTATTTATTTTGTGTATACACATAAAAAATGCCAAAATACCTACTATATTACACGGAATATTTAAAACTACTATGTCATAGACATTTACGAGGAATAAGCTTTCAATAACATTAAATTAATATAAAGTTTTAATTGAATATAAAGGTTTCACCTTAATTTCAATTTCGAAAACTTATTAAATAAACCACAATTATTAAAACTACTATGTCATCGACACTTACGGGGAATATGTTTTCAATAAAATTTAATTAATATAAAGTCTTAAATGAATGTAAAGTTCTCACCTTAATTACATTTCGAAATCGCTCTCGAAGTCTTTATTTTTCATTGATTTCATTTACTTTTTTCAAAATAGAAATAATATAATATAATATAAAACTTAATATTTAATAAGTCATGAACATTTAGATAAAATCTATGTATTATTATTTATTTCTAAAGCACATCGAGTGTAAAATATTTTATGCTTGCTAAACCTACGGTTTATAACTGCCATATACAGTAACTGGCTGAACCGATTTTGGTAAAACACGTTATATAATAATTTAATTGTAATGTAGAGGTCATTCCCTATCATTTCATATCTCACTTGGGTATATTTGACAACATTCTATTTTTCGTCCTTACTTTAACCCCCTATATCTAGTAAATGGCTGAGCCGATTTTAATAAAATAACACGACTAAGTGTAAGTTACTTATTATGCCCTTTCATTTGATAGCGCTCCAATTAACAATATTTGATTTTTCAGCAGCACCTAATGCCTAAAAAAATGGCTAAATCGATTTTGATAAAACATGTTTAAGAACTAGAACTCGGACACCTTCTTTCTAACAAAAAAAAATCGCAACCAAATCGGTTCACTCGTTTAGGAGCTACGTTTCCACAGACAGACACGCAAATAGACAGACATAGCAGTCAAACTAATAACACTTATAACCCCTTTTTTCGTCGGGGCTTAAAAACTTTAAACTGAACTATATTGACGAAAATTTATTCAACCGTTCATCGTAGCACAGCTCTATCAATCAATTTATTTGAAAAAACGTTAAAACTGTAGCAAAATCAACAAAAATATGTACAGTGGTGCCGTGTATAACGCATTATTCTTTTGTTTCAGGTGAGTGAGTCGATTGGCGCGCGGCACGCAATTGGGGCGTTTACCTTATTTTCGAACTCTCCGCTTTATTGGGTAAATGTTTCAAATTCGTCTCAATTGACAGCTTGTTATGTTTCCTACCTTTTATTTATTGGTCTTCCTGATTGTTTTATAGGGTTCTCATGCAGGTTAGGTTTATTTCTATGTAGTCAATTTAGTGATGGTCTTTTAAAATAATGAAATACAATACGGACTGTGTCCGATCTTAGAAATATGAATAGTTACAAAAATACGTCAATTAATCTATTGTAAATTATGATATACAATACGGACTGTCTACGATTTTGGAAATTATAATAATTATTAAGATAAAATACTGTATACGTAAAGATATATAAATTGCAAACAAAAAAGAGAGAATTAAATTCACAATGCGAAACTTATGTCATAAATGAATAAGTACACATTCTAATTTTCTCATGGAAAAACACAAATGAGTTACATAACATACATTTATATAATGAGAGTGGTGAGCTCATTACATCTAGCTTTGTCATTCACATATCACTATCGCCTTTTATGAGGCGCTGAGTGTGGGCAGAGGAGTACACTGTGTGCTTTTACCCTAATTAATGTTTGAGATGTGAGTATGCTGTTGTTTCGTTTACTCTTATGATTTTGTTTTGAGGATGTCTTTGATGTGGTTTACTTCAGCGTGAATAATGAGTAACTCAAAAACAGCTCACAAAAAATGTTAACTGTTTTCTGTGTTATTTGAAATCATACAAGCATAATTTAAAATGTTTTAGTAGTAAAAAACAAATTTACAGTTTTTATAATGATCATAATCTGATTTTGTCTTATATGGAATTTTATAGATGTCTACAATTTAATGTCTGTAGAAATCGTCGTGGTTGCAATGTAATAGCTCCATAATCACGCATGTCTAAAAAAACACCTAACAGAGGAAACCTATCTCCAGCAGTGGATCAAAGCGTTGATAAGTAGATGGATCTTGCTAAAGAAATTATATATAAAGGTTTTTTCAGCGTAGTTTAAAATATTAAAAACGACCTTATCATTTTCATACGAGCTAACTTTATAGGAACGTATCAATAGAGTTTCATACCGAGGTACAACTTTAGACGTATTAGCGAAGGTATTTTATCAAATTTATGAAGTTCCGCAAATACGTAACAGTTTTGCGTAGTTACCGCAGCCAATAAATATGAAAACGTGCAAGTTTCAAATGCAAACTTCCGACAGGAAGTACCGTACGATATTTCGAGTAACTGACATTGCGAATAAAACTCCGGTCCGGTTCCGGAACTATCGGACAAAAACGAATAAACTTTTAACTTGAACTGAACACTAGTATATTCAGAACATTTTGTAATACTATTTGTAAAGGTGGTAGAACTCTTTGTGGTTTCACACCGGAAGCACCACTGCCACACCTATTTCTGCTTAATAAAAGTGTTATGCGCTGTGTTCTGGTCTAAGGTGGTAAGGGACATATACTTATCATAGGCGTTCCAACTTAGCCCTCAGGGAGAGCAGCAGCAATCTGTGGCTAACTCAAGTAAGACTATGATCTTATCTGGGGTAGCTTACAAGGCCATGGGCGGCAGTGCTTACCTACCATCAGATGAACTGCATGATCTTGTGCTATTTTAATAAAAAATCAGGGCATAGCGGTGCTAACAATGTTGATTTAGGGTGAAAAATGTGTATAGAGGTGGGGACTAAGGATTCCTTTATTACAAGTTTTTTTAAAACAATTCAAACGAAAAGCAATTAACACACTATATAACCAACATTAGATCAAACTACGATTTCCGTCACCTTAATTAATTTCCTAAAATAATCACAAGCATATCCTACTTTACTACAAAACTTGTTATGTTGTTTCGTTATTAAAATATGAAGCAATCGATAGCCGAATATCGGATTAGAAAGAAACAAGTTGTGTACCCTGAAATTAAAAAGCATGTTAGTGGACGAAACTAGGGTATCACGCCTCACGCGATAACCGAGTATTGGACGATGTGAATCACAGTTTGTTATAATTGTACAGTTGTTCGAGGTAATACTTGGGGTGTTATATATATGTATTTTTTGTGTAACAGAAATATCAAACGAATATATTTAGTAACAGTACAGAGACTACTTTAGATAATATGGTTACCTTAGCTTACATACATGACATGGTTATATACTACAGTTAAAAGATACTATGTTTGAGCTGTGTGATGTCGGCTTTAAATAGCATTCCAGCTCTTCCATAAATGTTCTAAGAATCGGTTGGAGGTTAAAATCCAGGAGTTGGTTAGCAGCGTCTTCCAAAGTAAGCTTACACAAATGTTAAGTGCGGTGACTATTAGAAAAAACCCCATCAGGGGAGGCTCATGTCCAGCAATGTATTTCAAAAGGCAGACAGATGATTAACTTTAAGCGTCTGATACGAAATATAAAGCCAATCAATGTTTAACTCAAGGATATTTTGACTTTAATTAAGAATAGTCTGAAAATGAATGCCTGCCAATAAAACGAACACGCTAAATATATTTTCCATAGTCATTCGAATTACGATAAATTAATTTCGATTCAACAGATATGGAACGAAACGTCAATCGAATAAGTTTAAATTGAATTTTGTAACTCCGATTTTTCCATTCACCTCCTGAATAGAGTAATTCAGGTCGAGTAGGCAGAAAATTAAATCTGCTCTGTACATACATAGTTCAGTCGTCAGGTTCTAATATGGGATCTCCCGACGGGTTCCAAACAATGCAAATTAACACCCGAAGTGGGTTGAACACGTCGACATTCGAACGGGATTTAGGATCCCTTGTTTGGGATCCGGTTGCTTCGCCAATTAAAATACTTCGAAGCAATAAGAGTATTGAAATTAAATGAATGATATACTGCGTAACTTGTTTGTTATTTACTTTTACTGATTTAATTTTTATACTTTGGCCGTTATTGCATTTATTTTAGGTGTTATCGGTTCGCTGTTCACTGGCGTTTATTATGTGGTATTGTAATATGAGCCGTGACATACATAATTATAGTTACTTACCAGCTTATCATATTTATTTTTCTATCTTCTATGACACAAAATATAGCTTTATTTTTCGTTAATGAAGAAAATAAGATTGCTGTGTTAAGCGGAACATTATAAATTATAATAAAGAACGTCACGAGCGGTATGATAGTACTTCAAGCTACCGATAGCAGATATACCAAGTTATATCAAAAAAAAAATATATACCAAACATATACCAATTTTATTCAAAGCTTCCCTTTTAGTTCAAGTTATATCAAGTTGTATCTTGTTACTAACAAAATATGCTTACTATTACCAACACAAAATCTCAGCCAAGTATATTTGAATTAGATTTCATTAGATTCAATGTAAATAATTAAACTGCTCAGTGGTTGACTAGGCAAATATTCAAATTCGGCTTGTTTTACTTGCAACTTAGTAGTTAATTTACATAGGCCTTGCCAACTACTCAAGTTTCTTGACGAAGTTGGTCACCGTAGCTTGCAGCAAGTTTCCGTGTTAAAAATTTTAGATGTTCAACATCAAAGTTTGCAACCAACGCAAACATGTAGTGTTCCAAATACGTCTAAAGTTGGACATTTTATATTGATTTTGTCACTCTCTAAAGTTATTTTCTTTCAATAACGTATATTTCAAACTATTTAAAGTTGTTACATTTTCCAATTTACTCTATTTGAATACGTAAATTGAG
>MOOZ01000586.1:1026509-1043013 GCA_002930495.1 Cecropterus lyciades | reverse complement strand
TTATATGACATATGAAAGTAAATGCTTTACATGAATTTGAATACTTCACATGAAACCGAATATTTTATGTGAAACTGACTCTGTTAAATAAATTCGAATACTTTATATGAATATCAATCCTCTATACGAATTAGAATTCTATTCATGATGTTGAATCTTAAAATTTGTTCGAAGAAAATCTTCTCATTGTGGCCGTAAAGTTGATGGCGTGGAATTTGTGTTGCCATCGTGGTGGCAGTCAAGTCGCAATGATGTTGAATATTTTGAATTATTAATAATAATGACAAATTATTAATTTCACTTATATTTTGTTATGATTTTTTAATAGCAGTGTGGTGCGTTTTGTGTTACTATAACATTTATTTTATTCATGCCATTATTATTTATTGCGAATCTTTAATAAGCCAGGCATATTAAATGTTAATAATGTATTTTGTTACTTGTATATTACAGAAAGAAAACAAGTCATATAACTATTTCTAATTTAAGTACTAAGGATCGATAGAAAATTGACATATCTATAAAGCGCATTTAATGAAAACTATATCTACTAGATATCTTGTATCAAATGTGTATATAGACTATTTTTCTAAAAGCAAAATTAATTAAAATATACTCATGGATATTAAAGGGCTTGATGATAACGTAGTCGCGTAAAGCGCTAGAAACCAGCAATTACTTAGCGTAATTGATTACATCAGAACATTAACTCTGCAAGGAAGAGTTAGATGGCTCTGCGCTCGGATTACGTAGAAATGTATGTATGATGATGTGAAGGGGTAAATGAACAGTCAACCTAATTAAAGTACGAAAGTGTGATGAACAGAACAGAGCAGTTTTTATTTATATTAATATTATGTAATAAGAAAATTAACGGTTTAGTTCGACTGTCACTGATAATCTCCTCTTATCAATGACAGTTAAACTAAACCCTTAATTATCGCTAATGTTAATCCAGAAAATTCCAGGTTCGACTCTCGATTTGTACTCATTATAATTAACACTAATATTATATATTTTCTACAATCGGCCTGATGTTGCATCAAAGAGTCACTCAAATGTCCTCGACTTTATAATTTATATAGATTCGCTTATAATCTTTCATATCATGAGACATAGAAGAGTAGAAGCAGAATTCTGAAATTTCCGATTTAATTTTTTTATAGATGGTAAGTAGTCACAACCGCTCAGGGACTTCTATGTGCAACTGAACATATGACGGTTCTATCTGAAGTCAATCACAGGTACGTTGCTACTACCAGACTAAGTCTAAGATGATTTCATATTTGAGGCTTGAGCTTGTGAACAGACTGTTTCATCTCCTGAAAAGTAATGCCTTTTAACATTCAAGAAAGGGAAGACACAAGTCAACAATGCATAGTTGGCACTGTTAGAGGTTGTATCGAATGCTTACCGTTTAGAACGTGATCGGAAACCTAACTTTATCTTGAAACGAAGTAATTTTTCATTCAGGTCGTTTTTTACAGGCGGTAACTTTGCTGAGTTAAATGTAAATGGCATTTTGGGTTAATGGATTATTTAAGTATCATTTGAGTTAGACAATATTACTAATGGTGTAATAAAAATATGTGTATTAATATTGAAAGCTGCCAAAACTAGTACGTTTCTACTGAAACGGTACTAACATTACTCCTTTTCTAGCGTTATCAGTTAATGTGTTTTTTGGAAGGGTGTGGCAGCCGGCTGGCCTGAATACGCGATTATCTTGACCTCCATGAATAGCAACGGAGCTATGATTGACTTCTAGTGGAACCACTGTTCTATATGAACTCGGTTGACATGATGTCCATACCTTACTGAATGTGCCTTGGGTCAGCCGCAAAACCAATTTAACAGGAGACTTCAGCAACAGCTGGATCCGCCACCGTCCCTCCCTTAAGCGAAGGCGAAAAGTATTAGAAGTCGACATCGGAGACCAAAACCATTCTTCTGTTTCAGCCCATAGTGTTCTTGTCCGGGCTGACCCTCACGTTCGCCGCCAAAATCCGGTGAAGCTGTAAAAGCCATTAGGACCAACAGTAACTACACATTTCGAAAAATAATCCATAAGGCAGCAGTTGCCACTTACTATTTGGTGGTCTACATGCTCGTTTGCTATTTCTTCTGTAATATAAAAAGTCATACCTAAACATGAAATTATGGTAATTAATATTATTAAAAAATTATTCATATCAGTTATAAGATTTTGCAAATTTAAAATTATTATTTTTTTTTTAAGATTATGGAAGTGGCAAACGAGCATGCAGCCCACCTGATGGTTAGTGGCTACTGCTGCCCATGGGCATCTGCAATTAACCCTGGGTAAGATCAAAATCTCCCCTAAGGTTAGCCACAGATGTGTTGCTACCTCTGAGGACTAAGATGGAATGCATCGGAAAAGTATGTCTCCCTTACAACACCCTTCAGACCAGAACACAACAGCGCATAACACTGTTGTTGTCGAACCACACAGAGTTCTACCACCTTCATAGTTCGCATTTTTTAATTATTTTATTCCATATTTATTGAACGAATTGGTAGTGTGATCTTGTTCTAAATATAAATGGTTGTATTAAAGTACCTAAAAGGAACAATTACTACAAAAATACATTCTCTTGGTGTATTTCTTTATACTTTTCTTCATATATATGTCTTTTTACTACTTAAATTTTATACGAACAAAAATAACTTGGTCATGTGTAATGTGACCCAGCTTATGTATGTAAGCCGCACTGCAGTAAGTATGAAACTTATTAAATGCGATGCCATCTAATATCTGATGCATACGACATTGCGGTATTGACCTAGTTCATGCCTGGTAATTGCAGTTAATACTAATATGAACTTTGACCTCATTTTTTGAAAATTTCGCGAAATATGTCAGGTCTTGCCTACATATAGTGTTAATAGCTGCTAATAATAGTTAATAGTTGAAACTGTAATAAAAGATGTACTTATTATGTAGTACCTATGCATCTATGGGCAGTGATAGCCTAATGGTTGAAACATGCCTCTCAATCAAGGGTCCAAGGTTTGAATCTCAGATACGGATCAGATCGATACGGATGATGATGAACGTGATGATGCACGTTGAAAGACGATGCACGTCCTTGAAAGAGTTTAACACGTTTCTACAAAACTAACATTATTGCCGTTTTTCTCCATCACTGCAAAGTACATAGTAATTATATAACACATAATATTGAGACATTGATTCAGATGGTGATTCTAATAAACTCATTCATTGCTACCTGATCGACTAGTTACATTTAAAATTATGTACATATAATGAATTTATAGATATTATAAATTTAAATCATAGGTATGAGAGATCCATTTAATAACCGCCTTAAAGGTAAAAGATACGGATATTGATATCTGGTACATCACTCATAATGTAGGACACATTTGTTTTTAACGCTTAACGCTGACGGTTGCAGCGTCAAGCAAATGCCGTTTTGTAAATGTACAAATAGACTAATTAATTATACAGATAAGTATACAGATGAGTGACATTGAAAATGATTGGAATCGAAACGAGTCGAATGAATAAGTTAAAAATACCACATTTTTTGCCTCAATTTCATTTCATTTCACAAAAGATAAAACATACAATGTAACAATAAGCTTTATTTCAGTACAATAGCTTTAAGCGCTGTAGAGTATTCGAACATCGCTCTATGGCTTTAAATGAGCCTAATTCACTCGTTCAACAATCTGAATTTTTGTACTTTTAATAGTACATTATTTTATTAATTAAATACATAGAGTGAACCTAAACGAATAAAAATAATAATTTGCCTCGTAACAGCATGTTTAAGTGCTGGAGTTCTGCTTACAAGGGTGTGACAAGGGAGACGGACTTATCCGAGGCGTTCCAACTTAGTCCTTAGGAGTAGAATCTGTGATCCTTCTGTGTGAACCAAACCAAATATAAACACAAAATCATTGTATGACCATCATACCAATACTAATATTATTAAACGGTTGTACGTGTGAGTTATAAGTTTTTTTTTGTGAAATTTTCGATTATTTTCTGGAATTGAAATAAGCAGTGCTTAAATAATTGCATTTCATATTTATTTTAAGTATGACCACTTAAGTCTTATTCCAAATGTACATGGTTATTTTTAAATAGAATGTTTTCACTATGGTTACTCAAGAAGCTTTAACAATAAAAAAATAAAAGTTATCATAGACAAAGTTTAAGTTCTAGCCATAAATTGTTCTTCATGTCCTACAAAAGTTTTCTTTCATGGATCTTGTAAACTTGAACGCTGTTATAAAACGAGTTTCCGCTATAGCAGATGTCATTTCCGGTATGATTCCTTTTGGAACTTTGCAAGAACTCTGCGGTGTTTCCAATTTTGAAATGTACAATTTGATTATGGAATGATTCGAATATTTTGAAACGGTTTTTCAATATAATGGATGGTTCATTTCGTTTTTTTCATCTTTTCAATGAGAGGCTGGTTAATGGCCTAGTTTTGTAGCAATTTCTAGCTGCAATTCTGTAGATGGTTTGTTCCTATCTATAAAGCGCTGCGTAGTTCAACATTTCCAAAATACAATAGTATAACATATAATAGGCCAGTATTATTATAGTTATAATTTAATGTAGACACGGTTGAAGTACAGCGGGATAGACTATTTGTTGCACAATAACAAACAACATATTGCAATAATTCTGGCAATATTGCAGAAATATATTTCTTAGTTAGCTATAATTTCTTTTTATAATTTCAATTACTTTACAATTATAACTCCTTTATAATCCTAATCGGAGTTAAAATAAATATATTTAAAATATTGATAATTTCATATATCTTTTCATTTAATTTTATTGATTATTAACTAAGGAATTATGATGTATTATATAAGTAATCTAAGTTTCTAAATAAGTTAAGTTTTATAAGTACGAATAATTGAAAACCAGACTGAAACTGCATTTGCAAGATAACTGGCAGTTAAATTATAAACTGAATTCGTTACCGCAGGCGAAGAGCAAATTCTATTACATACACAAAGAATGGCAATCAACATGTAAAACACATTATAACATATCAAAATGACAAGCTTTTAGACTAAAGTATGCAGTGTTGATTGCTGCTGTGTTTTAGTCTAAGGGTGTGGTTAGGGAGACATATTTATCCGAGGCATTCCAATTTAGTCCTCAAAAGTAGTGACACATCTGTTGTCACAAACTGATCTTATCTGGGGTTGATTACAGATGTCCATGGGTGGCAGTGCTCATTTACTATTTACTATCAGGTGGACTTCTTATAAAAATAAAAAGGATGGACTGCATACTTTTTGCTGCTTTAATTAAAAAATATATATTGCATTAGTGTCAGCAGGAAAATTAAAAGTGAATGCTTGAATGAAATTGAAAATAATGACCTGAGAGAGACTTACGAGTATATGTCCTAATTTCACATTTCCATCATAAAATTTTATTAAAAGTTGTATTATGCTTAAACATTCACATATTTTGGACTCCAAAACACGGATGTTTTAGTAAAATGTAGTGACAATTATAAAATACGTTATGCTGTAAGTGTACATGAATATTTTAATACTAGCTGTAGTACCGCTGCTTTGCTACGTGATAAAAAAATACGTTTTACTCGCTAACCGATGGAGGTAAATGAAAAGTGATAAGATCCTTCCGGATACAAAATTAAATGTTAACCTTGTATTTGTCATCAAAAGTTTGCTATTTATTAGTGTTCTCTTTTTACTTTAAATTGAAATATGTAAGTCTGAAATCAATCACAGACACACACCATCACATTTTTATATATTAGTATAGATTGTAGTATAGAATAGAATATAATGTCGTTTCGCATTGATTATACTTATATCTAAATATAGATTTCAATTTTGAGAAGAAGATTTACGAATACTTGTGTACCAGAACTTAGAAGTGACGGCTAGTTGCTAGCAGCTAGCTAGCTGAGTAGAGCATTCAAATTCCAGGCTCGTTCCTTTGATTTTTATTTTATAAAATTTAAGTAGTAAACGATAGTCCACCTGATAGTAAATGGTTACTGTCTCCTATAAACAATAGACGATAGGTAATATCATATAGAACAGAGGATCTATTTAATGTGAATCTTAAATGAGCTGCTCTCCCCGAGGACTTAGATGCTCAAAGATACTCTTAAATGAAAGATGAAAGCCGGCACAGTTTTCTACCGAGATACAACTGCTTCAACAGGACAGAAATAGATTTATGATCAAGTTAAAAAATTAGTACGGTTCAACTATATTAACGAGTTGTTTTATATTTGCATATAACTGTTGTAGCAAACTTGCACGCTATCGATCAGTTTACGAGGGATGAATGTGTTTAAATGTCGTTAGGGAAATATAATACCCATCGGACGCCATCGCCGGCCGCCCGTTCGACGCAGAAATTTCCAATTTCCGCCCTTCTATTGCGCACATCCGAGTTTACAATATGCACATACAGGTATGTATATCATAGAGCTTGCAGGAAACTTTGTATGATATATGATTATCATGATTTGATGTACTTTCTCAATATTTAAGGGTTAATTACAGTTAGGAAATTACTCATGTTGCTTACTAAGACACATTAAACGTAATAAGATTACCCTCGTTTCCAGTAGCGTAAACAGTAGCCCTCTCCCTTTTACATATCTTGAGAACAGTATATATTAATGTTATTTACTTTACCAGTAAAATAAATAACATTTATTCTCATATAAAGAAATATGAATGTTCTCATAAACATAATATGCATACTTACTCTTAATTCTTTTTTTGCTTAGATCTATTAAGGTTAAATAAAAAACGTTCATAAAAAAACCGATGTGTGAAGTACCATAATGTTAATGAAAAGGTTTACTACTTACTTCAATAATAATAATTATTTTTTTCCATAGCTCCACACTCATAGCCCCACACTAGGATTTTATCCTGTATCGTGGGTGCCATGGACACACAAAGACGAATACACAAACACCCAGACCCAGAACAGAAACCTAAACTCATCATTCAGGTTTCTGACTGGCCGGGGATCGAACCCAGGACCCTCTGCGTATCAGACCGGTATGGTGACCGCTCCGCTACGCGGGTCGTCAAAAAATTGGCTGTCATTGTTATGATACGCGGATAAATATGTATACATTACAAATTGTAAATAGTGACTATTATTAATAGCTGGAAATTATTTCTTCACGCTCGTCCCTACTTCAAGTTATTGAAAAACTTTTCAATTTACATGTGTAAATTACCAATTAATCTATTAAATGTATCATATCTGTACAGCATTCGAGATACTTTAAAGTCAATACACGAACGTTGAAAGCTTGTAATTACGAAATGCAGAGTCGACGATAAACTTGTTGAATGTAGATTTAAAGCTTTGCTTCGGATGGGAATTCTGCCTTTGACAGAGATTAGTTAGCGGTGGAAATATTTACAAAGGAACTTGAATTTATGTTAATGCCAAGGCTTTGCTGTAATTTTGTCTTTGAATTGCTATCTATATATAAAATGAGATGGTGTGTGTCTGTGTGTTACTCAATCGCGCAAGAACGACTGGACCGTTTTACATTAAATTTTGCATGGATATCCTTATTTATCTGGTCAGTTTACAAGCTACTTTTTATTTCGATATTTTTCACTATTTAAACATGGCGCTTATTTTAATAACGTCACTACGTTACTTTGGTTTCAGACATTCATATTTCCATTTTAAATAAAAAGATAACGCTAAAAATTACAAACTTTTGAAGGCATATCATTTATCACTTTTCATTCACCTTCAACGGCTAGCGAGTAAAATCTATTTTTTTTGCCACGTAGTGAAGCACTTCAGCTAGTTTATAATTATGAGATGATATATAATAGTTACGAAACGAAATGAAATGTCATGAAATGAAATAAAATTTGGATACCAATTTTTTGTGATGAATATATCTGCAAGTTAACGAGTTAATAATATTTGAGTTATGAAGTTAGATAACTAAAACAATGATAAGACCGCCCACCGTAGAACCATACCTTCTATAAAGCTTTGGCTCTAAGTATGTTCTTATATCTGAAGGCAATTACTGTTTAGGTATGAATGTGTGGGAGTATATGTATATCTGCAAGTAAATTACAATTGCCTATGGCGTCGGCTTACTTTCATATGAGGTAACAGATATCCATCTGTGATTGATTTCAGATAGAAAACTAGCGTTATAAGAACTTGCTTACAGATGTCTATAGTTGGCAGTAACCACTGACCCATCAGGTAGACATGCACGTTTGTATCTTTAATCTTATTAACAAATCAGACTAAAATCCAGAATCAATTTCCGATCACAGACATTTATAAATCAAACCTCTGCCGCGACCAAAAATGCCGTTGTAATAATTTCGAATACTTTTGTTAATTTAGTTAACAATTACGGGGAAGTGTTAACTAATACAAAATAAAGGTATTAAACGCAATTATCGGAAATATCCTTATAAATGTTTGTCATTGGCTTTTGTATAATTATCCAATAAATTATAATAAACGTTTATCTTTATTTATGATCCCGAACAAACAACCGAAACGTGCCATAATCCGATACTTGCCCAGTTAATTCATAATTATTAGTAAAATAAACGATTATTAATATTAATGTGTTAAATATAATAATGTGTACCTATCACAAACAAGTTACCATTATTTGTTCAATGAAATGAGATTCCTGAATTTCGATTAACTTTGTATACGTTCGGTTTGATATCACAGTTCAAAATATACTTAGTTGTAAATGAGTATCAAAAACGATATTAATCGTATTGGGAAATGAAGATTTGTTATGTTGTTGCTATATTCTCTCGGAAATTGTGTTCAATTTCTTAAATCTTATTGTTGGTACCTATAACTGTTTAATCTTTTAATATAATATTGAAGTAACAAACAAGTATGCAGTCCACTTGATGGTAAGTGGCCACTGGCGCCCATGGACATCTATGAGCAACTTCATACAGAACAGGGATTCTATTTGAAGTCAATCACAGATGCGTTGCTACTCCCGAGGACTAATATGGTTGCACCTAATGAAAGAAGAGCCGGCACCCATACCCTTATACCGAGCGAAACGCAGGAACTGCTTCACGCTGGAAATAGGTGTGGCGGTGGTTCTTCCTATCCTCATCATCCTTCGACATATACTCATATCATCCTTCGACCTATACTCATTCTCTAGCACCTTCACGATAAAGCTTACTCAACCATTCGATCGAATCATATCCTACTGATAGTTACGGATGTCTTCTCAAAATGAAGAGGTTTAGGCCATCCGCCTCGCTAGCCACATACGCATTGGCATATTTTATACACCTTTGAAAACTTTTTAAAGAACTCTCAGGCATACAGGCTTGTTTGAAACGTTTTCTTTAATCATTCAGGCAAGTGATACATAATTTCTAGTACACATAACTTCTTCCAAAAAAATCAAAGGCGACTGAGATTCGAACCACGCATCCTTGGATTAACAGGACGAATTGCACAACCAGAACACTCCTCGTTGACGGATTTATAACATGAAAAATACGTAGTCAGTATATCTGAATAGAAATAAAGTCTCATATGGAGATATATAGCAGACGCGCCTGTAAAAATTCACCCGAATGACAACGAATGGGATGGTTCAATTCAATTTACATTGGAATGGAATACTCAGGATTGCGCAGTAAAACATAAAGCCATTAAATAGTGTAATATAACACTGCGTTAGAGGAAATTGGAAACGGCGGAAATTTATATTTAAAACTATATTTGGCGTAATAGTACTTATAAAGTACCAGATTACTATCGTAGATTGTTCATTTTATTCATTAAAGTTCTAACATCTTTAAATATATATCGCTGTTTTGCATTCGATATCGCATTAATAACCCAACTTCAAAATTCATCAATTTTAAATTAAATATATAGTATTATCCGTAAAAGTCCCAGAATTGAAAAATGAGTGTCCAAACTACTGGGTGGGTGCCATGGACACATAAAGACGAATACACAAACACGTAGACCCAGAACAGAAATCTAAACATTCAGATGTCTGTTTGGCCGGGAATCGAACCCGGGACCCACTGCATGTCAGACCGGTATGATGACCGCTCCGCCACGCGCGGATTCCGCGGGTCGTCACAACCAGCATTTCATATAAAAATCTGATAGCACAATCTGATAGCAATTTCAACAAATCACTTTAAAGTTATTATAAAAGTGCTTTACCATTGAATTGTGTATAACCAAAACGTGGAATTGCTAATGCTGGGTTCAACTGAGAAGTTATTTAAGTTATTTAGAATGGGGGTCCTTTCAAATAGCTCAATGTCGGTAAATATTGAAATGGGAAGGTTCTCGTGGCAGAGGGAATTGAACAGGAGATTTATTTCCACAAATAAACATATTTAAGGTTTTAAGTGGTGCTTAGGAATATACATTATATATTTTTTTTCTTAACAATATAAGCGTGAATTAAGTATGTTTATAGGCTTTTGTATTAGATTGAAATATTTGGTATTGGAGCACACCATGTACCTGTTTGTAAATTCTCACTCACCTCATATGTAAGTCAGCTGACGTACATTCCACCGAAACTCAGAACTGCTTTATGATAGAAAATAGGTGTCAGTGGTACATGGTGAATAATAAAGATTTAACCATCTTTAAAATGAAATATAAATATGATGTTAAGTAATCACTGCCGCCCATAGACATTTCCAAATGTCCAGAATTTTGGATGGAAATGCCATGTCTTATTGGTCTTAACTGGACTTAACTAAACCATCGACGAAATTCTTCTCCTGAAGACTAAGTTCAAACGTCTCTTATGAGTGAGTTAACAGCTTCCAAAATAAAGGCAGTGTCTATAGAAATAAAGATGGATTTCATCCACTCAAAGATCAATTTCTAAGTACTCAAATAGAGGTAATTACTCGAATACAAAAGACTTTTACTTTGATAACAGATTGCCTTTGTTCTATATTTTTATAAAGTCATTCAATATCAACTCCAGAATATAATTAACAGTTAAAAAGGGAACTTCGCAGAATCTTTATAATTACGACATTTTACATTAACGGTTCCTCTGCCTGTTCAGTCATCCATTAAATAAAAGGTCTGAGAGGAATATGCTAATTTGGCTCCAAATACATTAAATTTTGTTCCATTCAAACATTGTCGAGGTTTTATACCAAGAGTATTATTATTTTATTTGGATATTTGCCTTCTCAAAAATCCGTTTCATTGTGTTTCGACTGATCTCCTTCAACCCATTATTGTCCCATTGCTGGGCACGGATCTTCTCTCAGATCGAGAGAGTTTAATGCCGTAGTCAACTGATCAAGGGGAAATTGGTAGACTTAACACACCTTTGAGAACTTTTTTTAAAGAACTCTCAGGTGTATAGGATTCCTCACGTTGTTTTCCTTCACCGTAAAGCAGTGATTATTAATTTCTAATACGCACATTACTTTAGAAAAATCTGTGGTGCCTGCTTGGGATTCGACCCTCGGATTCTCGATTGAGAGGTCATGTTTTGACCATTTGGCTATCACTGCTCTATATCGATTACATAACTCTATTCCGATTATTGTATTATAAAAAAGTAAGCTTGTAATTCAACTGTTACAGAAAGATCGTTAAAGCCAATTTATTGCCCGACTTCTCAAGAGGTTATTTATTCGTTCGGTTTTTATACCGACAACGTCAATTACGATAGAACAAGGAATTTTGGTTTGTGTGTACATGGATCAAACGAGCATGTACTCTATGTAATCATGGTCATTGACATCTGGAACTTATCTGAAACACATCGATAAACGTGTTGCTGCCCCTGAGGATAGAGTTAGAACATGTGTTAGTACGCCTTATTACCTTTAAATTTCAACAGAGCAATGATGTTTTGTTATAAAACCGGAACATGTATGAAGATGGTGCCATCATTCTCAAAGTATAAAGCGTTCGACCACCTTGCTCGGTTTAGACATTGTTATTTTTTTTTTATTAAAGACTTTAAGAGCTTGCAATATTTGAAGGATATCAGGTAATTGAATATAAATTAAATTTAAATGTAAGAAAAAAATTATAATATGACAATACGTCTGTATTCAGATGACGTCAGACGTCTCTTTATATCCTTCAGTCGAACATAATAATGTGTATTTTTTTGTTTAATGGCCATCTATTAAACGAATAACGGTAACAGTAGTGCTTCCACATACAAACGGTAGAGTTCCACCACCTTCTACGTAGCATTAACCTTAGGGATTGAGCCCCTATAAAAAGGTTCGATTCGAATTCTCTCCACCCTTATTCCTTCCACCCGCCTCCCTGTGGGTGGAGGGGAGCGGGGGAGGTGTTGAGTTGCGCGCGCATACAAAATCGATACGTTCACGCACAAATGTAACGGCCGGTAGGGTTGTCATGGCCAGCCTGTCGATATTAATTAAGTGTTATCGAGTTTAAACGTGGATCTCGCATGGCGTAATGAGATTCAGTTTTAATTTATCAATTATTCGGTAAATAAATTTTCGTGCTTGCGTTAATAAAGTTGTCTGACTTCATTAATATGAGTGTTAAAATTTGAAAACGTATGACATTTATATTGATTTTATACGGATATTTCTTTGTATTATATGGTTGCTGTAATAAGACCACTAAAGAGTTAGGGTCTCTCGCTTATTAAAACAGATCAAGACTATACTTCAGTATGGTTTTATCATAAAGAACCATGAAGTATTAGACGCCAAGACAACACAAAGAAATAAATATCGAAAAAAATGTCGATAGTTAATTTAGGTTTAAAATTTGCCTTTTAATCCCTATTTTTCCATCGGTGAACCATTTCTCGGGTCATTCCACAACTCAATTAACCGGTCCATCTACGCGCGGGTAGCTCAGAGCTCAGTGTTGGCTAATAACTGCCTAATAAGCGTGTGGTTTATCGAGTTATCGGCATTTTACATCGTTCTATCCTGGTTGAGTCTTTAGCTTACTAGACACTTTTGCTAACGAGAATATTCGCATATTGTACGCTTAAGCCTTTTCTTTGAAGTTTTATTGACTATACGTTACGATATTGACCATCGACGTTGTATAGGTATATGACATATTGTATGATACGTTATATTAGCTGTTATTTACTAAAAAAATCCATTTGTTATTTTTTATTCCATAGAAATTTGGAATATTGGATAGGGAATTTAAATTATACTTAAAACATAGTTTCGTTAATAATCGATTATTGTGGACATGTAGAGTCAATGTAGACTCAAAATTTTAAAAATGAGAATGACCCAATCAATAAATTCAAGGAAAACTCCAGTAAGGTGCTTACGGAATACATAGCGAATAGATACCTAAGTAATTTCCTAAACCAAGTACCTCGTACCAACCAAGTACCAACTTCATTTATCAATTTCACAAAATACGGTAGTTTTTGTTAATCTTTTTTATTTTTGGTGGTGGTTACTGATTCACAACATTAACCATTGCTATTCTGCAACTGGTCACACACAACTTTTCTCTATGTGCAAAATATTTAGGCAGTTGTCTATAACATTGGTCAAGTATAAGTTCTTCCTTCCATCGATCAGCCTTTTGAGATTTACTGCTGTACATCGGCTTCCCCTAATTGGCGTTCTCCAACCGGCCTACTCCCTTCTGAATTTAAAGGTATCTTGATATCTACAGGTCGGTCGATCTAGTCCGGAGGCGACATGTGCTTCTTTTGCATAAATTTCCTAATTATTTCCTATTGTGTGTATAAAATTACTTTAAACTTAGGTTTTTTTTTATAAAAGGACCTATTGATTGCCCTTTGACATATTCACACGGCAACCCCTTGAACAGTCGTGCATATAACAACAGTAAGTGAGCCAATTGACCTTGTTCTTCATATTATATTTATAAAAATAATGGGCTTTATCGATCATACGGCAACCCTGACCGTTGAGACACGAGGCCATGGCGATAGAGTCCTTGAAAGCACACTTTATGTTCTTTCAATAAAAGTTGATTTTATTATTGTTAAATAATAAAATTTTGTTTTTAATTTGGATTACAAGTTAAGTTAAGTAGGATCTAGATGATACGAGTTTATTATTTTATAAGATTGAAGTAGAAAACTAATGTAGCCAATCTAATGGTAATGGGTAAGTGGTTGGATATCTGTATGTAACTTCATAAAGAACATAAGTTCTATTTGCAGTCAATGACAGAAGAATTGCTACTCTCAAGTGCTGAGATGGTCGCCTCATATGAACGTAAGATGAAAGGCAACCATATCCTTCACCGAATCGTAAGGACTGTTTCAGGAAGAAAACAAAAAAATGACTATATTCTTACATATATAATTTTTACATATAAATAATTATATTCTTTGTAATGCTTATAATTCCAATTATTTTATACAGATTATCTTACTTTCAACTCTTTGTTATTTAATACACGGATCTGTTTAGAAACAATTAAGGTTAAACATGATTGACATTCAAAACAAACATTCCAGATATTAGGAGCGATCCTATAAAACCCAATTAATTCCCGGGAGAGTCGCACGACGGAGGAACGTGATTAAAATGACAAAAGTTCCATTACCCGGTATCGCCTCTGATCGGCTCCATAAAATATTGGCGGTGGCATGCTTCAAGATTATTTCCTTAAGCCCTCACTCCCTAACTTTATTAAAATCCCAAAGTTCAAATTCAAAATTTGAAGATAAAATCAAACGGGAATTCGCTCGGTTCCTTTCTAGTTCCTTCAAGTACTTAAATAAATATTGTTCCTTATAGTTGAGTTAGATTACTTTAGAGTTTTATATACATCAAACTTTAATTAATGTTAGGCATTGTAAGTCAATGGTTTTAATAAATGCAGCTGAAAAACAAGTACTATATATTTAAACTAAAGAAACTATTTATTTAACATACATAATAATATACAAAGTGGAAGACTATTTGTTTTTCATTTGTTTGTATGTTAGTTTGAATGCGCTAATCGCTGGACTATTAAGTACCTATATAATTAAAAAATATTTTTGAAACTTGGTATATTTTCGTCTAAGTCTTACATTAAAAATAATAAACAATATTTAATAATAATAATATACTTTATTATCTCACCAATTTACAGTACGTAAAGGTTAATAAAAGTTAATTGTGCAGAGATAAAAGGAGATGGCTTAGCAACTGCTAACACAAAATCGGGATTCTGTGCTGCACTGTTTTTCAGCCACATTCTTATCTCTCAGCTGTTATGCGGGAGTAAATAGGTATCCGCCGCCTTTTGCAACACTTAATAATTAATTACATTTAATAGCTGACCCATTAATTGACCCATGATTGTTTTTTTTTATTATTTTACTTCTGTAATTTTCACAGTAAGTGATTTTTGAAATCGTGTGAGAAAATAAATGTCTTAAACCGTAGCTAAATAATAAAATATTAAATTATTTAAATGTATATAAATATTTAAATGCATGGGTGCCTATTGAAATTGTAAGGATAAAGAATAAGATATTAGCATTATAAATTACTATAATTCATCCTGAAGAAGGTACGCTTACACCAAACTTTGAATTGTTTGAGCATAGTTTTTGACAGTTTCTCTCGTCGCTTAAGCGGGTTTAACAATGCACCTTTCAATACTGCTGAAGTAACTCGCGCAAGTATCAGTAAATTATATTTTTGGTAATATTTAAGAAATTAAAAAGTAACTGTTCCCACTTTGTGCGTTTTGTGTATTTTGTTATGGGTACAGATATGTAGAGTACGTCATTAAATTATTTTTTTAATATGATAGAAAAAGCGAACGAGTAGCCACCTGATGGTAAGTGATTGCAGCTGCCCATTAACATCTAAGTAAGCAACTTTACATAGAACAGTAGTTATATTTGAAGTCAATCACAGAAACGTTGCTACTGCCTAGGACTAAGATGATCGCTTCTTATAAAAGTTAGTAATCATACCCTTCCACCAAAGTGCACGTTTTGCTTTATGTCTGTTGAATTGAATTCAGTAAACAATTTTGTTTTATTTGACTCTGTAGACAGTTTTTTACATTTTAATATGTTACGGGTACTCACGATATGCGGTTTTGAATTTCTTTTTGCCGATATTTCGACCCAGTTACATGGATCGTGGTTTCGCCGTGACCGTATCAATTCCGCGATAATATTAGCCCAAAATCATATTCTGTAGACAGTATTAAATAAGATTTCATAAGAATCAACGACAAAGAGCTAACGAGCACATCACCTGAGTGATGTTAAAAGACTTTTATAGACTATATTTCGTATTTTTAACTCCATGTTTAAATAAAATGAAACGCCATCAAAATGGGAATCTTGGGAAAATAACCTAAATTAGACCTACTATAAAGTAGACTTAAAGTATTAAACTTGATCAAGTACTATGTTTGAAACGTCATAAGAATATTTATGACGTTTCAAACATGTACTTGATCAAGTTACTGTGCGTTGGC
>MOOZ01000586.1:1015860-1026356 GCA_002930495.1 Cecropterus lyciades | reverse complement strand
AGAGAACATTCAAGTTTTGGAGTATCCCATATGTATGGGATATAATGTTAATATTAAATTTTTCTAATGAAATCGTAGTGCACATTATAGAAGACTAGCTTTTACCTGCGGCTTGGCTCGCGTGTTCAATTTTTTGGTGAACAATCATGTCAGCCAATTTTTTTTTAAATAAAATGTTGTATGTTTTTATGTTTTTTCTAATACCTCTAAGAATACGTATTAAAAGTTTCATGATAATCGGTTGAGTAGTTTTGGCGTGAAAGCGTAACAAACAAACTTACATTCACATTTATAATATTAGTAGGGATTATATCGTGATATGTTAGTGATGAATGGTAAAAAAATAATCTGATAAAAGTTTCTACTTAATCATACATAGCAGATACAATATAAAATTCATAATCATTTTATTATTGTACTCATATAATTCATAATTATTTCCTTCTTATATTTCGTATGTTTTTATAGTAAAACACTGGCATTAAACTTAATATTGATATTTTTTTAAAGATAAGTTCAGTTCTAAGTCTTTCCTTTCGCAAGTAAACCGCCGTATTTCTACAAAAAAAAAAAACATTTTCAGTGTCTTTTTTGAGTTGATGTTTTATTATAAAATAGTAATTGATTTTTGCAAATCATTTTAAGGCGTAAATTCAATATCGTCAATACGCTGCAGAATATACAAAGCCTTAAGTAGTCGGCGTTACAATAAGGCTCCTTAAATACGCATTAACGTTCAACTTGGCAACTTCGGTACGTCGTTGGAATATTTAAACTGACGTATATTATGTAAATACGAACTTTTTCTTTGCCTTGCTGTTCGGAGACAAATGGTCCTCGCGTCAAGTCGCCTTTATCCATTTATCATGTCTGCAGAATCTATAGGAAAGTAATCCAAGAGTCACCCACTTCACGCGTTTTGTGAGATATTTTTGTCAAAGAATGAATGCGTAAAGTGATGTGATTTGAGAACGTTTCGGAGTCAGAATGTCGGTCAGAAAAATATGATGCGAAAAACAATCTGGTTATAAAGGGATTTGAAATATTTGAAATATTAAATGTTTGAATGTTTGTTTCGTTTTGCATTGAATCATAATTAGATATAAAAAAACTGTCTATATTAATAGTAAAATTTTCTACACTAGTCTCACACTAGGATTTTTTCCTGTCTCGTGGGTACCGTGAACATATATAAAGACTGTATTCGTCTGACTCGTCAAACATCGTCGATATCTGTTTGGCCGGGGATAGATCCCGGCACTCTCTTTGCCACGCGGTTCATCAAATTTATGTCACAAATATTAAGATATCTTTAGTTTTTATATAGATATCTTTGGTATATGTAGTGTTTACGTATGAGCGTAGTAATGAGACGATTTACTTAATATTAAACAGGCATTGCAACTAATTAACAATTGTAATCAAGTCCAAGATCGTTATAACCTGATTGAAATAATAATGTACTACTGCCTCTAAGGGCTAAATTGGAAGTCCTGGTTTGATAAGATTCTTATTGTTTGCTCAGCTACTGTGGACTAGACGGGAACTCATCGTAAAAATATTTTTTTCTTTACACCCTAAATATTTGTAAAAAGCAGTTCAAACTACTGTTTATATAAAAATGTTCCATGACAAGAGAATTCCAGAGAATTATAATAACATAAATCGTAAATTTTAATAACAAGTAAAGACTTGTTTAAGTAACTAAAAGGCATAAGCTGGAAGTCTAGTATTTACGTCGAACAAATACTTGAGCTAACAAACTAAACAACAGCAATTAAGCCGTAAAAATTAAATACTTCACAATTATTCACAAAGGAAAAGCTCGGGAAAGATGGAATTTTCGTTACTTGTTCTTTTTACCTCAAAGTTAAGGAAAATATAAACAAATTCTTTCTTGTTTGATGGTTTGGTAGCTGATAGCTAAAACTTTACGTTAATTTAACAATCTCCAATTTTTTTGGTTATTCTGGATTATTTATGCCTAATGTAAATATTCTATGAACATTCAATATCTATTGAATTTTTTTTAATTAGTGTTTAATTCTTTTATATAAAGTCCTTCAAGTTCACCGAACTAACAACTGAAATTTAAAATGTTTAGATCGTCAAAAAAGGACTCGTCTCCTCAATCGGAGGCAGACTATGGTCCAAACCCGCCTCACTTTGAGAGCGGACTAGTACCCAGCAGTTGAACAGAAATGAGTTGATGATAACGTTAATACCGTCGACGCGTAATTTCTATTCTTTGTCTGTTGTCTGAAATAAATATCTACTAAATAAATACTAAAACCTGAAGATAGGCTTATCAGTATAGACAGGTTTATGTTGCATACGTATTAAACAAGATGGCTAAACCCTTGAGGCTTTCAAATAAATGTGTTTCCATTATCGATATCCCCGCTGTATGGCCGTGACGTCTACGGACCGAAGCAATCTACATACATTTGCATAAAAAGCAACGCGATGAGGTTGATTTTGATTAGCACTGCAGACTCGTTGTCGGCAACTTGTCCTTAAGGACTCACCATGTATTGGAATTATATTTTGTTTAATGAGAATGGAATTTAATTTATTTATATTACGTATTTTATATATCAAACCTTGGTAACCTCTTATTTGTGATACAAGTTTGTGATATTTTATTGATATATTTTTTTATAATATATAAGTTGTAAACGAGCATGTAATATAGTCATCAGATGGTAAGTGGCCTCAGTCACCCATGGATAATATATGTATTTAACCAGAATAGATGTTGTAGCGCTGGTACTCCATAGGACAAAATTCATATTCAATATTCATCATTTAAATCTGCCTCGGTAAGTAAGTACTATTTTATTTTAACACTATCTGAGCCCTGCGGTTACGCCCGCGTTTAAAAAATGTAACTTGACATAGTTAAATATAGCCGAAATTTTAGACCTTATAGAATTTAAACATTATAGCATTGTTTCTGAGAGGACTGATAGCAATTGACAGCAGCGACGGTGGCTGCGTGCGCGTAGAGAGCGCGCGGTTTCTTAGGTTTTAATTTTTAGTGCGGAACCCTAATTACAATTTCTAAAATAGAAGTAGCGTAAGTTACGCCTTATGACATTAGCTATCCAACAGTGAAAGTCCCGTCCAAATCAGATTACCCAGAACAAACAGACAGACAGACAAAAATTTATTTTTGTAATTTATGTTTTGTTACCAGTATTGTTTATCTGCCATATGCATTTGGTAAAAAGCTGTTTCGATATAACAAACAGACACTTCAAATTTATTTATATGTATAAATATATGTATAGATTACTGAAGTTTTGTACATTGTAGAATGCTACCATATTTTGTCTAATTCTGTTCAGTTCTGACTCATTTCATGTATTAGTAATAATGAACATAAATGACTAAAGCCACAGAAGACAAGAGTCAGATTGTCACAAAGCTGATGTGCTCTTACCCAGCCTCACAATATTAAATTGCAACAATCCCTAACATCGTAAAAAGAAAGCTAAGCATTTTGCTTGCCAATTTGCGAGAGCACTCCGAAGTAGATCGAGCATCATTACGTCAACTATCTGTAGTAGTTGTCTACGGGCTGTTTTTAAATATTCATCGAGTTTATTTTTAGCTACAATAGACGCCGAAGTGTCTTTAATATGATTTAAACCTATTTATGTAGGTCTTTTTAATATTTTTACAACATTTATTTAGCTTGCATTGTAAGTTCGTATACGCGGGCCAAATTTTCAACTAGTTAACACTGACCGATAGACCTGATATTTTGTAGTCGTACACATTTTTCCATACACTTTTGTTTTGGATGACAGTTGACGTCATCCTAAATCTAAAATGGCGGATGACGCAAAATGGCGAATCACGTACATATGTTATGTTTTAACCAGCCCGGTATAAAATGAAAGCGGATCTGAGCGAAATACGAAAACATACTGACTTTACTAAAAAGTTAATTTTAAAAACATTTTTAACTAATATCGTCTATGAATATATCTTTGTCAAGTTAGCGCCAATAAGCAGCCTTGGGATTACAAAAGTTGGCAAAACAAAACAGGTCTTTTACTTGTATCGCCAACAGTTGGTCAAAGTTTCTCGTCCGGCGAACATTAGCAACTTGTGCAATATCGGACACCCGTTGCTTTGTCGCACTGGCCAATGCGGTGTGATGTGTGCAATATTACGGCTTTGCATCTTACAACTTTGAGACATGCTTTTGAAGATTTGTATTTAATGAGAAATAGTATCTACTTTATCTGCAATATATAGGGACGTATGTTTAAATGATTTACAAAATAACTTTCAAATTCTAATGTTATTTGTCATGCACGCTTTATTAAAAAAATATAATATGTTGGTTTTACAATTTTTTAACTACCACATTTACAGATGTATGTAAGTAAAGAAACGTACGTAATGGTATTACAAAAGGTTTCAAACTGAATCAGGTCTTATTTCCATCGGCAAAAGTTGCCCAGAGTTCTCGTCCCGCAAACATTAGCAACTTGTGCAATATCGGACACCCGTTGCTTTGTAGCACTGCCCAATGCGGTGTAATCCGTGCAATATTACGACATTGCATCTTACAACTTTGAGAACCGCTTTCGAATATTTCATCCAGATAAGGATCGCGATTAAGTTGATTTTAATGACCTGTAAACAGTATTCTTGCAAAATCATTATAAATGTAAATTGTATTTAATGAGGGATAGGTACTATTTACTGGATTGTGCAAATAAATAAGAGTGAAGTATCTCTCGATAATTTTGCAAAATAACGTTAAAAGTTCTAATGTTGTTTGTTTATGTATATACATGACGTATTTTGAAAAAAAAAACCTTGTTACCTACCACCGTCATAAGTTAGTATCAGTAGTTATCTGTCACCGTAACAGATAAGTGTCAGTAAACAAACATAAGTATTAAAGATATTGTTAAAGTGGTCCCGGTCTTATTTGCTTTAGAAAAAGTTGCCTAAAGTGCTCGCGAACATTACTTGTGCAATATAGGACACTTGTCGCTCTATCGCACTGCTCATAGTGATTTGTTCCGTGCAATATTAGAAATCTGCATTTTATAACTTTGAGAAACGCTCCTACTATATAAATCGATAATTTAAATTTTAGATCTTTGAACGTGGTTTGACCCTTCTTTTTGTGGTTTTTGAACTTTGAACGGTGTGGTAAGGGAGACTCCTCAGAACCGTTCTAGACTCAAAACAAAGTAGGGGAGAACCTTATTTTACCTTACTTTGTCTTCAGTGGGAGTAACGCAGGCCAACCCCAGGTGAAACTCTAAGCGGAGCTTGATCAAAGTGTCCATGGGAGGCAGTGACTACTTACCGTCAAGTGGACTGCTCGTATGTTACTTCTGAATTATATTTAAAAAGTATCCTAAAATGATATAGTATTGTAATCGTGCTATATTTAATGGTCGTTAAATAAGACAATTTTACCACAAAATAATATAATATTCATAAAATATCCAATAAAATATTCTACAATATTCTACCACAATAAGATAGACATACTTTGCAATAAATTAAATGATCGTGAATAGGGAATATATATATAAAATCATTTCATAGCTTCGCAGTAGAACCATTAAGCTTAAGCGTAACTTTAATGCACTCTCAGCCCTAATGCGATTTGAAAGCTTTTTTAAATATTCCTTTCCCAGCACTTCCAACTTAAAAGGAAGATCTATATTTTTTCTACTTCACTCTGTAAACTTTGAGCAAAAAGAAAAGACGAAGAACGGTTCTATTCTATGTAATGGAAGTAGAAAACGGGTATGCAATTATTGAGTTCATTGAAATTAAACAAACTGGAAATTTAGTCCGTAATTATAGAAGTAGTAATAAATCCAATTTTGCTGATGGTAAACTTCTACCTAGGAAGTCTATAATTAACCCCAGATAGTACTGGAGTACTATCTGAAGTTGCGGTGCACTTCAGTTAGTATTGTAATTACGATGCAAGGCTCTTGTGAACTAAGTTGAAACGCCTCGAGTATGTGGTCTCTTCCTTACCACACTTTTACCATTTTGAACCAGAACATAGCTGCGCTACACTGCTATTGTAAGGCAGAAATGGGTGTGGCGGTGGTGTCCCTAGAATCGAACGATGAAATGTTCTGTTATCCTAAAAAAAATACAATTTTGTACTTGTTATCTGTTAAAAGGATGATGACATTATGATTTCAGAAGTCACAAAATTTCTACTCGATTGCTGTTAATAACTTTGAAATTGGTTACATATGTATATGAACTTTGCTACTCTTTTTCCATTTCGTCTGTTACATAAAATTCCTGAAAATAAAATCGTTGTTTGTTACATAAAATTCGTAAAAACAAAATCGTTTATGCCCTAATACTGTTGACGACAATGCGCTGACATTCTGTCAACAACATTAAGACCGAGGAATAAGTCAGGTCGGGTCGCCGAGAGCCTTCGAGTCAAAAAGGCTTAAGCGCATGTTTATGGTAGTCGTTAACTTACCATGATTAACGAGCTTCATTCATAAGCTCTCGATCTTGGCAACGACACGATTTATTATTATTATAAGAAGGATTTATGGGTTACTAACAAATTACAATATTGATGCCGAGAGCCCCTTTCGATTAGTAATCCCTCTAAAATTAATTTGTTTAATCGGAGCCACTGTTTAAGCGTTTCCTAAATGGTGGGTCGTGACCCGGTACTGGCTAACGAAAATAAAGTACCGGGTCGCACCAATTTTTTTTGTATAGGTACAATTTACTATTATTACTACATATTGAATTAAAAGCTCTAGAAGTCTTTATTATTTATTTTACAATCTCTTTTTTATTTTAATATAATTACATTTTGTGGACATTGAAATCTATTTTAGCCCCCTAAAAATTGTGTTTCGCCGTTTTGGTGACTCACAAAGGGGAGACCATATAATGACCGGGTCACTGCATACTAAAGTTTGTGAAGCGTTGTTACAGCACACCAATTTGAAGTATCGGCTATTAGACAAGAAGACATTTAAGTATTGCATCCTAGAATTCTCCTTCTATTACATTACGTTTTTGTTTATTCTATGTTTGTTTTTTCTTAGTGTTAATTTTTTTTTTATTAATTTACTAAGATTCCATTATTTGGAAGTTTCATATATATTTGCATTATATCAAAAAATATCTAAGGCACACAAAGGTAACATAAAGGCTATGTTTTCTAAATAACATAGGGCTACACGAGGTGCAATATAATTACAAACATCAGAACATAAAGCTTTGATGGAAGAAAATACGTACGCCATTTTGTGTCGACGCGAGACACGAGAAATTGCTCCAGTCATATTCGTATTACATTTCGCGATGCTTGCAATATTTGTTTGCATCTCAAGCGACTGAAACACGAACGATATTCAATATCCTCGGAATTCAATTTATTTCCTTTGTATTTTATATTATTTGTATCGGATATTGTATTTATTTGTTTTCTTAATTTTCATTACGACACGCGTCTCTGTACCAGTGGAATACGTGGTACGGAGTTTTATTTTAGCCGTGAATTAAATTGTTTTTGGGAATTTCAATTATTGTTATGGGAATTAAATTGATTTATGATGAATTTAGATTTTCTTTTCGACTAGTTTGTGGGTGGTTGCGAATGGCGATGGGTTTCTTAGACAAAGAGTTTAAAAGCATGATTATATTTGCTGTTTAGGATATATATCTCAGCGCTAATAACTAAGGCTGTTTCATAAAGTATATCACAACTATTTTTTTTTTGTTTATTATATACGCTTTCTACATTCACACGAGGATTTTCTCCTGTGTTGTCGGTTCCATGGACACACAAAGATGAATACGCTATTATTTATATGGAATAATGTTAATAAATTAAATTTCAATATGTTTAAATATTTGGTATTGAGATCGGTACAAAATTCGATTCGGTCAACCTTTCCGCAGAAAAAAATACTAATATCGTCGACAACTTTCTTCTCTGTTTTTCTTTCTTCGTTGTTGTCCGTTTGTTTATTGTTCGTTTTGACGTCTTTATAAAAAGTAGAAAGAAGTTTTCCTTTGAAATCCGTAACAATATTTTGAAAGGGTTCACTTTTGTTTGAAACACCTGAGTCTTTACTTCAAAGGCGCAATAGGTATTAAAAATAGCAGACGGACGTTGAGTTCATCTCATATTAAGTGGTGACTGTCGACTACTCTTTTTATTAACAATATTTTTTATTAAATTTAAATAGCAAACAAGTAAGCATCTGATGTTAACTGGTTACTACCGCTCACGGGCGTCTGTATTGTCCAATGTCGAGTGTAAAGCAGTTCTGTCGTTTGGAAGAGTGTGATTACCGGCTTCCTTGCATATGCGACCATCTTAGTCTGACAACGCATCTGTTATCAATCTTAGATGCCTAAAACTTTTGTTCTATATGAAGTTGCTTACAGATTCAATAGGTGACTGTGACTACTTACCATCAGATGACTGTTTGCCCGTTAGCTACTTTGGTCTTTTTAAAAAGGCTACCGGCATATATACCCTTCTACTAAAACCGTAAGAGTGGGAAATGCACTTAAAAAACTTTGGTACCTTCCATCTAGTTCTACCACCTTTCAAAAAGATATATATAACTTTTATTTAAAATTATGACATTTTTTACCTTTCCAAAAGGCCAGTTGAACGCCCTGTATCAATATTTCTATAAAAAAACCTATTCGTTTCTGTTAACAGCAACTATCTTTCTGCATTAACGTAAATATTATATATTAGATAATTACGCAATGCCGCGATGTTGTAACTCGTCCCTGATTTTTAATTAAATTTGTTTATAGTATGGATTATACTATAGTCAATAAGGTGCAAGTCGGAACTTTGACTTTTAAATTGTAAATTAATTTTCTTTTTCGATTGAAGTTGTAAACGTGTCTGTTGTATTTCAAGGTTTGTGTTTACACCTCTGAACCCTATACATATATATATGTATAATGGGTATATATATATGTATATTTGCAGTTTATTACAGAATCTATGAATGCTAGTCTACATAAGATAATATAAAAGTCCCACGTATTAGTGAACAGCATATATTTGCAAAAAGTTTAAGTCTAGTTTCGACATCGGAAAACTTGTAACGAAAAGATTGGGAATAAGTAATAATAGATATATTTTCAGCTTCTCTGTTTGTCACTTGTCTGTCCGTTTGTCTGCGTGTTTAAAATCGCATCGAACCAAAACTAATGAATATAATTTAGTCTGTAATGTAATACGCTTTAAAAGTTTAAATATACAATGGTACATTTAAACTTTTAAAGCTGAAACTTAGTTAACTTACATACTCGTGATGCATTAGTGAATACATATTTATATGTAAATAATTTCATAAGTTTCCTGTACAAATACATGGGAGCGTCGATGTGGTACCTCGTAACTCGATAGAAGTTTGCTACGCGAGAACCAGAGTTTGCACTTAGCCCGCACCCTCGACTTGTCGGGACAATCTCGTTGTGAACGGATTATACTGTAACTCACGTGTTCTCGTACGCATCGTAGGGTTTTGTCTTAGGAACGTTGCCCTTTGAAGTACATTGTACCTTCAAACAATTTATGCGTTAATATGTTACAGTTTTAATAAATTTAAAAATATGCTTTAAGAATTAGTCAAAGTAAAAAGTTAAGTAGATTTTTATAATAAAGATTTTGTTCAACAGTAGTAACAAGTTTTCTAAATACATACAAATGCACCCAACGCATTTTAACACTTACTTATCTTTTATTATACATGCGAATTTTGTTTCTTTTATATATATGCGAATATAGCATGACATACGATTGAGACACTAATGACATACACACAGACCTGCGATTACGGTTTAGCGCAAAAAATATACTTAATGTCGTAGACCTGCTAAGCTAGTCGAATTCTCAATTTCAATACATTCAATTTTCCTGACATAATTTCGAAATAAAATATTTAAGTTCCTATTTTTAATTAACATTAAGTCTACTGTGAACTCTATCAATAGTAATCGTTTTAGAACCAACCAATTCAGAGTAGAGAACAATCGATAGAAGACCTATTGTTGAATCCCGACGTTTTATACAATTAACTATTGTTAAGTGTTATCGACTATATTAATGAAACGAATGACGCCCACCGCGAAATCAATGTCCATAAGATTGGAGGAAATAACAACTTCTAACAGAGTAACATTTTGAAATGGCTTGAAATAAATTTCCGCTGCAAAGAGCGTTATAATGTGGAACAGGGTCTATTTGAAACACATTAACGTCATGCCAGGACGTTACGTTCCATAATACTTTGCTGGAAGAAGAGGGAATTTCGAAATTTATTACAGCGTTAGTGCTACGGAGTGGCAGAGTGGCAATTTCAACGAATTTTAGTAGGTATCTACGTCACGGCTTAGGACGTTTGGCGCGACATTTTCAGATAGAAATCGTTATTTTTGAAGGTGGTAGAACACTTTGTGGTTCGACTCCGGGGGCACCA
>MOOZ01000586.1:996069-1007056 GCA_002930495.1 Cecropterus lyciades | reverse complement strand
TCCGATGATCGGCTATTATCTGGGGCTGGACCTGCAGAAAACAATACATGTTGCCATATATAACTCCGCATCGAATATTGTATACAAAGAAGTATTGAACAATTAAAATAAACAATCAATCACAAAATCATTTTACATTTACTTCGTTACAACTTTTTAACTGTTTTTAACTGTTACAACTTTTAATGCAAAACGAAGTGGGCACGGGTCTGTTAGTAAACATATAAAAAGAAATAGAGCGCCAAAAACACGATCTTTTAAACTTATCACATGGGGCGACCCCTAAGTTAAAAAACTTGTAAAACTAAGAACAATTGGAACAAAGAGGTGTACTTATTATCACAAGACGTTACAACAATACCAAACGCCTGAGAGATATAATTCAGCAATTATAAGTGCCCTCAGGAACAACGCCCGTCTCAAAAGGTTTTTAAATCTGAAAACAACCGTCTAGACACTGGCTGGACATCATTTGTCTAACTTACCCAAGTTGGGGACTCATTTACGAGTACATTCATATTGATTACCCAGACTTACCTTTATTTGTCTATGGGAGTATAAAATCACATGGAGACTGTTTTCTAGACAATCGAGTATATGAACCAGATATTCAATTATTTGTGCTTTAATTTCGTATAGTATCAAGCTATCAATTACTAGTAGTAGTTTTGGTCTATTTTTTTTATCTGACCGAAGTAACAAACGAGCATGCAGTCCACCGGATGTTAAGTGGTTACTGCCACTCATGGACATCTCTAAGCAACTTCATATAGAACAGGGGTTCTATCTGAAGTCGATCACAGATGCGTTGCTACTCCCGAGGACTAAGATGGTCGCCTCATATATATATTGAGCCGGCAACCACATCCTTCCACCGAAACGTAAAATAGCTTTACGCTAGAAATAGGCGTGGCGGTGGTAATTCCCCGGTCGAACTACACTGGTTCTACCACCTGCCAAACTACGTGCTACCGCCTGCCTGGTCTAAGTGATCAGTTCGGTTGATCGAACTATTATTATATTCTGATCTTTGAAGTCGTATCATCTTTGGTAGTAAACTCACGTTCGTCTTTGCCAATATGGTAAATACGAACGTAAGTATACTTTCCTAATGGTGTTTTTGAAATAACATTATGTAACGTTTTTTATATGATTTAAGCACAACACAACAAAAAAAAAACATTTCAATCTAGAAATAACTGTGACTAGAGTGGTGATACTTCCCCACTGGGAAAATACTGATTCGATGATATTAATCAAGCAAGTGTCACGGCTATTGATCGTTGATGTTTCGTTGTTGCTAATTGATATTGGTATTCATGAGAACTATTGTGAAACGCCATATAAATTTACCTATAACATTCTTACCAATACAATGCTATGATACTGTTTAGTTCACTTCAGTACAGTATCATAAATTAATAGCAAATTTCATTGTTCCAGGCAACCAGCGGGGCAGAACCTCAGGTAGCGGTGCTATGCGAGACCGGAGGCTCCTACCACCCCCAGTACATGTCTGCTGCCGGAAGATGGACCCCTGACCTGACCACCAAGCCACACAACTGCCTCAAGGACAAGATGGAGATCCTCGACTACTGCAAAAAGGTAAGAATAAATATATTATATATGAATATCTTTTTTACGAGAAGTAAAGATAAGAATAATCAGATACTCGAATTATAACAATATTAGAATTTATTTATTATTTGAAATTATTAGCTTGAATTTTCTTCTCAAGGTGTTCAATTTTCGGACATCATGTTCGTTTCTTACCAATTTTACTTTACCTTCTTGATTTTTATGTAAGAAATATTATCATCCGTCAGAATTCTTCCACTATTAGATAAATTTAAAGATGTCAGTTCCATATTGCGTCCATGTAGGTCGACATCTACAGTTATGAATGTCGCTGCAGATTACAAAATACAAATGTATATGTGGTTGTACATTACAAAATATGTATCACAAAATATGGCAGATGTGATCAACCTACTACATTTGGTGCTGTGTTTTTACAGCTATTGCTGTCAAAATGTTTAAATTACCCTTGACCTTTCCTTTTAAACTCTGCTAGAGATTCTAACAGTATTCAATTCATTGGTCAACAGTATGTTTCATTACAAATTACATTTAAAAACGAATAATATTGGTAATTGGACAAAATATAATATTTACTATTCAAAGGAAAATCTAATTGTTTTATATTCTTTCTTTAAAAATAAAGAACCAACGTTCCGTTTACAGGTTTACCCCAGCCACGACATCACGAATATCGTTGAAGCCTCTCACTACGTGAAGGTTAGCAACTGGTGCAAGTTGGGCTCCGGCAACGCTGCCAAGTGCAAAGTCACCCGATGGGTCAAGCCTTTCCGCTGTCTTGGTATGTATGCAATTGTCAAAAACAACATGCAAATGTATTTTACAGACAATAAACTTTTAAAGTATTAGCATTGTAGAAGCAATATCCTGGCTGTTTTTCTCTGTCATATAGTAGCTATATATATACTTGAAATGTATATGAGTTTGAGTCTTATCGATTTCAGCATTAAATAAATAAAGTTCAGTTCGCTATAGGACGTATCTGCCTCTTTACCTGTTTATTCTTCTCAATTCTTCTCAAATCTCTCTCCCTCAAATCTTCTCAATCTTCTACGTATTGTGTAGTAAGCAGAAGACGTCCTAAATCAGAGATCCTACCTAGGGTTGACTACATATTTATAGGTCGCCATGACCACTTGAAAAAATGTATGTAAGTAATATTTTACATTGTTAGGCCTTTTATCAAGTTCCATGATCACTACAATGACTTTGTCGACAGAAGGTCCATTCCAATCGGACGCGCTGCTGGTTCCCGAGAGCTGCCTCTTCGACCACATCCATAACCAGAGCCGTTGCTGGCAATTTGCGAGATGGAACGCAACCGCTGGCCGTGCCTGCGCCCAACGAGGACTCCGTTTGAGGACCTTCGCGATGCTCCTGCCCTGTGGAATCAGCCTCTTCTCTGGTGTTGAATTTGTCTGCTGCCCCAAGCATTTTAAGGGTAAGTGTTTGACTAACTGTATTCTTGTGACTGAATAATGTTTCATAAGTAAAGTTTAAAGTTTTCGTAATAAGTAACTTGGTTAATCAACTGCTTAGTTATATTCTTTCTCAATCTAGTATAAGGTGCATTAATTAGATAATACGACACGAAGTTCAATCACGAATAACAAGAGATGCTAAAATTTTCAGAAAACGTGAAAATGCACAAACCCATGGATGTCGGCGTACCTGTGAGTCCCGGTGGTGAAGAGATGCTGGCTGCTTCTGCTGCGATGGACGAACGTGACGACGAGCTTCTTGATGACGAAGATGCCCTCACTGACGACGATGACGATACTCTTAACCTTAGCGATGATGACGACGATGATGATGCTGATGACGGTACGCACATTTTACAGTGAAATTTCAATTATTTTAATTGTAAAACACAATTTAAATAAAAACAGAGAACATTTAAATGCATGCTGATAAAAAATATCCCTTTAAAATATAGCGACGTGAGGCTTACGAGAGCAAACATATTCCAAAGAGATAATTGCGGAACATAATCTACCTGGCTTAAATGAAAATGAATAAGATATCGAATATATAAAATATTTGCGTGAGAATGAATTTTATTTTGTCCGTTGAGTGTGAAAAAGATAGATAAGCTTTTGAATTTAAAAAATGTATAGATGACGTATGACGTATGGAATTATTATCGAGATTTCAAAATTTTCTTCAACACATTTTATAATATCAGTACATTCACTTTAGTTGAATTCTCGTAATTACATTTCTTTTACATTTACACTGGATGTCTTTGATCGTGCCACATCGATACCATGAACATTATAATTGTTGATTGGAGGTCCCTAAGAGATTAATTGTAGCAGAATCTTTAGTTTCGTCATTTCATTATAATATTATCATTTGTATAGATATGGATGCGGACGAAGACGCTGATCAGCTGACTGGTGATGACGACGCTGAAGACGATGACTACACTGACGGAGACGATAACGCCTGGCCTCGCCCTGAGACATCCTCCTCGCCATCGACCACTACTTCTACAACTACCAGCACTACTACCACCACTACGGTACTGTTTCATGAAGCTGTTATTTTAATTGTAAAACTTTATAACTTGCACTTTGTGACTGAGTATATGATGAGAAAATCATTGTCGTACGGTAACAAAGAAAAAGAAATAGAGAAAGTTACAAGAAAATACCTTTCATGTTAGTACAAAGATAAATGTCACTATAATGACTATTGACGGTGATAGAACTCTTTGTGGTGGGACTCCGGAAGCACAACGCCACACCTATATCTGCCTAATAACAGCAGTGTTATGCATTGCTGTTTTCTGGTTTGAAGTGTGTTGTTAGGGAAATATACTTATCAGAGGCGTTCCAACTTAGTCTTCAGAGGTAGCATCGCATTTATGGTTAACCTCAGGTAGGACTCTGTGCTTATCTGGGGTTCATTACAGATATCCATGTCCATGACTTCTTATCATCCGGTGGACTGCATGCTCGTAAGTAGCAAATACTTGCATATAATAAATACGACCAACTTAATGCTCTATGGTGGCAATATAGATGAATCGCTTTTGATGGGATTCTTTCCTTATTTGGGATCGATTACAGACAACAACAACGATTACAGACAATATACCCATGAGCAACACTTAATATCAGATGTGCTACATATTCGTCTAGTACGAATGTCTAATGTATTTTTTTCTTTTACGTATTAATTTATAGATTATTGTTTTTTATTTAGGCCTCCACCGCTACTTCTGACCCATACTTCTCGCATTTCGACCCTCGCACCGAGCACCAGAGCTACAAGGACGCCCAACAACGTCTCGAAGAAACTCACCGTGAGAAGGTAAGTTTCATGTTTCATTCATATTCAAATTACATTTCAGTTCAGTCACAATTAAATAAATTCGACTCAAGAATCAGGATTCGTCTCAATATATACCTTATAGGTTTTCAGATACATGCTCCGATCCCATGTAACAAACTATAATTTTATATAATTCATTTCTTTATATTATTACCAACTTAAAATTAAAATTTTGTCTTGGCATTGCACTCGGTTTTCCTTAATCATTTTATTACAATTAATGGTCTGAATTTTCAAAATACTTTTACATAACTTGAGCATGAGTTGATATTATGGTTCACATTTATCTTATCATCTACATTACAATTTCCATTAAACTCATGAGTAATTTTCGAGTTATCAAAATCCAACTTAGGTGACTGAACTTCTTGTATCTATACTAAATTGTTCAGATTACGAAGGTGATGCGAGAGTGGTCGGAGTTGGAGGACCGCTACCAACAGATGATGGCGTCTGACCCCGCCGCTGCACAAACTTTCCGTCAACGCATGACCGCCAAGTTCCAGGCTAACGTACAGGTAAAATTATTGAAGTTCAATTACTTATTTTTTCTGTTATAAAGTTAATTTTATGAAAAACATTATATGTCATAACATTCTGAATTTTTTCTGCTTTATATTGTAATTTATGTATTTAAGTAATTTATACAATACTTTTAATGGTTGTTAATATTTTTACAACGACAGCTTTAATCCTTAGTAGTGCCAAAAACGCTTAGTTTAATAGTTAAATTCATCCTAAAATTTTCATGTGACAATAACCACATATGTGCCAAAGTTCCACTCTTAATATTTCTTCTACCGTGGTAAGAGAAGTAAAACTTCCAAAATTTTTGTTCCTCGGCCAACTTTAACCTGTCGATTTTGGTAACTTTTAACTCTGTTCTACGGTGCCTATAGAACTATAGCTTTAAATTTCCTGTTCCAGTCTCTCGAGGAAGAAGGAGTTGCCGAACGCCGCCGTCTCGCCGCCCTTCACCAACAGCGTGTATTGGCCCACCTTGCTCAACGCCGACGCACCGCGCTCGCCTGCTACACCCGTTCTCTTCGTGACACCCCACCAAATGTAAGTTTGGTAAAGAACTCATCAAGCATGGTACCACTAAAATATCGATTGTAGGTATAGTAAGCAACTCCAAACGAATATAAGACGACATGTGGTGCTGGTTAGCTCAAGCAAACGCACTGCATGTGGTCTATTTGATGATGTCATATGAAGAAGAAGGAGAGTTTAGTTCATGTATTATAACTGGAACAACCAACCTGGATTCCCAATCAGGCCGACATTTAAGGAATAAACTTATAATCTATTCAATATATATCTTATGAGAAATAAATTTTATTTCACATAGAATAGATTATAAAATAATTCGGAAATTGTTGCCCTCACCAAGCACATATTTATAATTAAGATATATCAGTATTCGTGAATTGGTGTTCAAACATTCATAATTGAGATATCTATTGAAAACACATCTTTCTAGGGCTTTCTCGTCATGCACTCACAGCAAATGTAAACCTGGCGTTTGACTATGAGTTTATACACAGTTCCGTATACGAACCTAGGTTAAACACAAAAGCCGAATATAGATTTCGATTCTAGATCTATAGCGTTTATATATATGTCTATCGTCAACTACAATATCTGGACTCCTGGTCTACTTCGAGTACATATCGTTACTTATATGATTTTAATTTCTGACACAGGCCCATCGCGTCCAGAAGTGCCTCCAGCGTTTAGTCCGTGCGCTTGCAGCGGAACGTAGTGGTGCCCTCGCCGCTTGGCGCCGTGCCGCCGCCGCTGGTCGTGAAGCCGCCGCCGCTGAACGTGCCAGCGCTGCTGACCGACTCCAGGTACCAACTGACCAATATGTACAGCATTCATACATCGGCTGCTCAATACTTTCAAAGATAACATGATGCCCAACATGTACAGCGTTGGCACGTCAGGTGATCAATATTCTCAAAGATAAAGATGAAATGGTAGAGCTCCAGGTCCTGGAGTCTGACCCTGTCAATAGCAAACTTCGCGACTACGCACGAGTACTATTAGTACACTCGTGATCACGGCAAAAAGGCGTTTAAGGAACAGCGTGGGGATATATTTTTTTAAGATTCTGAGTATTAAATTTAAGATTGAGCAAGTACGATTCTATTAATGATACAACAAGTCCAGACTTTCTTGATGTTTCACAAATAGAACAGTTACGATACTTGGTCCTACATATTCTGTTGGTAGAACGAACTGTAATGTAAGTCCGTTATTGTATTTACGACGTTGACGAACTATGGCAAAGTATGTGATTATGAGATTATACTTCTTTGTCGAGAGATATTAACAGCATCAGTATAATAAATGGTACATGATAAACTCAAATTAATGTAAAAAAATCATGCATCCATTCAACTTCTGGAGTGCATGTTGGTGAAGGCAGTGTGTTGATGACATGGAGGAAGACGTTGTTTCCTATCTCCTGGATTTTTCCATAGTCCGTAGTCGACTCCCTCGAAACCCATGGGAAGAGAAAGAGTAGTGTTATTCAAAACTGACAGCACATGGCCAAAAAATATATATATAATACATGATATATATTATTTTGTCAGGATGCCGACCGTGCTCTGCAACGCGCTCTGTCTGCCCTTCGCCGCCGCCCACACCTCTATGCCAACATTGGAACCGCTATTGAAGATTACGTCCAGGTAAGCTTCTTGTTCCTATGTTAATTTGCCTTTTACGTCTATTGTCTGTATAACAATCGTGGATTATCTTTAAAAAACCTGTAAATTCTGTAAAAACGTATACTAGCTGAATCAAAATTACGTTATCAAGGTATTTTATATCTATCTTACACCCTTTAACTAAGAGTCATGGAGGTACCTCAGTTAAAGTCAAGCTGTCACCAGTAGCCCTTTTTAGAAATACTGAATGGCTGAAATATCTTCGTTGTTTTAATCGACTTTCCGAAACAAATAGTTTATGAATTCCATAAGTATTTTTTGTTTTGACAAAGCAAAAAAATGAAGATATATAAAAACAATCATCTTCTTACAATTTCTTCTTATACCATTACAGTCCATGCAATCCAAGGACGACATGGCGGTATCCCTAATGTCCATGACTCCTGAGGCCGAGGAACTGCTGCTGGACCGCATCGAAGCCGAAGTACAAAGGGAGCAAGCCGCCAGGGAACAGCTCAGCGCCAAGCGTGACCAACGTACCCGCCAACGTCAAGATATCCAGAACGAACGTGCAAGGGTAACGAGATTTTTGTTATGGGAGGAGCATGATAGTCAGATGTTTTTGTTTTCCACTGACATCTAAAATCTACCTGGATTAGGCGCTTGAAAACACCGTAAAGTTGCTTATAGGATATATCATACTTTTTAAACTTAAAGAAATGTGACGATGGCTGCATTTTTTTTTGTATATCCAGCTACATGCCCAGTTACATGTCCAGCTAAATTCTTTGAGACCCCAGCTCTCAAACTCCAACAACAAGAGGAAACGATATACTTTACCAGGATGTCCCAATCCACTGTTATATATCCGAATAGTATAATATATTTTCAAGGCCGCAAAGATTTCTTACGACTATTATTCAAAAATAACAGACGCTTCAGGTAAATGGGTAGTACGATTATATTTTGTTTATGGTAAACACATTATTCATCGAAATTTATTCTTCAGACCTCTAACGGCGTGAAGGAGAGCGACGAAGTCGACGATGAAGCGAGCGAGCCAAGCGACTCCGAAGACACCACAACCACCGCACACACCGCTGCGCCCTCCCCCTCCCCCTCCCCATCACTCGCACCGTCCTCAGTCCACGATCTGACCACCCGCGCCGCGTTCACTCAGGAGACCACTACTACTGTGAGTGTTGATGATTTTAAATTCGAGATCAATAAGAACGTAATTTTTAAGATGTATATTTAATATGTATGTATTTTATGAAGCACTTGTCTCTAAAAAATAAATTTCTAATTTTTCGTTCTTTGTTTTTATCTTGCTGTTTGGAATTATACAATTTTGTATTGGTCTTCCCTATATACATATTTCTGTTCAAAATGTTATATTGAATCTTTTTTACTAATTAACATTGATTTTGACACCTCGCATTAAGTTTTGATGCCCACTCAGAGAGTCATTTCTCAATTATGAATTTTAGTTTCTTTTCTGGGTATGGGCATTTGTGTTTTTGGCACTCATAACACAATGAAAATTCATGTGTCAGGTTTTGAGTGTAGAATCGTTATCATGTTATTATTATCCTGCAAATATCACTTCTTCTGCGTTGCAAATATTTCACGTGAAATTTTTAGAAATTCATGTGAGGTGTATATTATTATAGAGATGACTTTACATAAATGTCATATATTTAAAATGAAATAAATTAAAATACTATTGCTTTGGTATAAGTAACCATGTGTTGCTTAATGTAGTAAATTGTCGATGTTGCAGGAGATGGCTACCATCGTGACCACTGATGCCCCTGAGAGCGAGACCGAGACCGGTGAAATTGGTGAAACTTCCAGCCGACGATCCACTAGCGAGGTACATTTAAATAAATTAAATTAAAATTACAAAAAATTCCAATACCAAATACTTTGCTACATTTGTCTACCACACTAAGCGAAGTATGATCGTCCGGTTTAATGAATATGGGAAAGTGATAGAATCCTTTGTGGTTTGACTCCAGAGGCACCACTGACACACCTATTTCTGCCCAATAACAACAGTTTTAAGCACTGCTGTATTCTGGTCTAAGAGGTGTGATAAGGGAGATATGTTGAGCCACGGGTTCGGGGATAAATGAAAGAGTGTGGTTACGGTGTGTACTCTTTTAATGGGTAGGTTATAAAATTGCGATGTCGACAAAAACATAAGTAGTGGTGTCCCTACAGATATATTTATCCAAGGCGTTCTAACTTAGTTCTATAGGGTAACAACGCATCTGTGGCCAATCTCAGGTAAGAGTAAGGAGTCCATGACCGTCAGCGCCTACTTACCGTGAGGTGGACTGCATGCTCGTTTGCTACTTCCATATAAAAAAATCTATTGGGAATCATTGTTAAAATGATTAATTGGCTGGGTTTTTGATATTTCTTTTTAAGGATTTTTGTCGTCTTTCCTATTAAATGAAGGATTTAGGTGTTTTTTGGTTATTGTCTTTACTGACTCTATATTATTTTTAACTAAAAATTACGCACTTACTTACTTAGCCCATTTTCTATTTTTCTTCTGGGAGATATCCTACTATTATTAAAAGAAAACATGATCGTATCGGACGGATTTTAAGTAAAGATATAGTTTTGGGTTGTCAACCAGACGGAAGGCGAGGGGCTCCGCGCCGCGCTGGAGCAAGCCGAGGAGCGCGCCCCACCGCCACCAGCTCACGCTCTGAAGCATGAACTGCAACACTCGCAACCTGTAAGTATACCTTCCTATTATAAGTAAATTACATCCACCCATCAGCTTTTAGAGGTCCACTACACACACATTAAGCGATTTGCCGTTGACTTCTACGTAGGCTGCCATGTCAGATTTATTAAAGCATAAAAATGGATTCAATGATTTAGGCGTGCAATACCGACAGAGTTACTATCGCATTTTTTATACTAGCTTATTGTCGTGGCTCCGCCCGCTTCGGTCATATTTACCACGGCGATGAGTACCCTATGTATTAATTTAGACGATAACCTATCTGTGTTGCAAATTTCATCCATATCAAATCAGTAGTTTTTGGGTGAAAAAGTAACAAACACACATACACATAAATACTTTCGCCTTTATATTAAGTAAAATAAGATCAGTTGGAGTAATTTTATTTATTGAATAATGGTATAGAATCGACCTACAACATGATATTGCGCATGGTATAAAATATGTGCTAATATAACATCCTATCCCGAGGCGGGTGCCACGTCGCTCATTGTCTACGGGGCCCAAAGAACCACTCCTTGTCCGAGCTATACCCTCAGTGGGTGCACTTATCATCGGTGTTGTCGGCTGCCGTTAGGCAGAGGGGGAACCGGTGCGTTCGATTGAA
>MOOZ01000586.1:916031-940248 GCA_002930495.1 Cecropterus lyciades | reverse complement strand
GGGAAGTTCCAGGTTCGACCTCCAGGCAAGCAGACTTCTAAAATTTTAATTTAGATTTCATGATATTAGCGTTTGTATTTGGGTTACACATTACACCGTGAGCCCAAAAATATGTTGAATAATTATATTTTGTATTTAAATATGTAAACCAAATAAATTTGACCACACATTATCCGTTTACGAGTAAGTCTCTTTTGCAAGGGTTTTTACCGTTATCACTGCGCCCAAGTAAATACCAAGAAGTATATAAATAATATTGTATATTGAGTGTAGATACGCGGTAATAATATCTGCTACGTCATAATACTATCAAAAACACTTGTTAATAACGGCCAAATTCATTAAAAAACCAGTCAAATTGAGAATCTCCTTCAGTGTAAAAATCGGCACTGAAGTCCCCATGAAACAAAAAATTAACATGTGTGACACACACAGGTACGCGGGACACAGCATAAACCCTCTCCGAGATAAAGAGACTCACTCTTAAAAATAGAGACAGCGCGCCATGAATAGAAATTTTGTATTCCAAATAAGATTTTTTCTATTTGAGTAATAAGTTAATAGATACCTTAAAATACTGAAAGATCTACCTTTATAATACTTAAGAAAACAATCATGGTAGTTTAATATTATAATTTTCTGTTTTATTTGTTTCAATCTACAAGCTTTTGATATTTAATTATGATCTAAATTTAGTAAGAAAGTGATATGGCTTAAATTTCTTTTATGCTTATCGATTATTTAACTATTACTCAATAAACTATATTTTTAATACTTTTACTTAATACCTATTGAGTCAAAGTTTAATTATATGTTTTATAGAAAACGCCTATTAGCTATATTGTTTTAACATAACCTTAATTAAATTTACGTTTTACAAAACGAATATCTTCTTCTTTGACGAATTTTGTGGAACGTACGTAAATAAATAATAAGACCTATAATCACTTATATACTATATCCGACAAAGTCAAGGTTTGATGAACAAAAGAAAGTATAAGCTTTTTTTTTTTAGTATGAAAGTAGCAAACGAGCTTGCAGTCCACCTGATAGTAAGTGGCTACTGCTGCCCATGGACATCTGTAAGCAACCCTAGGTAAGACCAAAGTCTCACCTATGGTTAGCCACAGATGCGTTGCTACCCCTGAGGACTAAGATGGAATGCCTCGGATTAGTATGTCTCCCTTACCACACCCTTCAGACCTTATGCGAGCAATACATACCATTTACCTACATATTTATTATTTGGAGTCTTCCGCAACGCGCATCGTTCTGGCTTACCCTCTGAAGAAACCAGCCATCTAACTTACCATCGCACTTAATTTGACACAATCTATACCCACTTTTGGAACCTCCTCTAACGTAACGTATTCAGTATTGTAGTAAGTGGCCGACTAGTAACTCATCATTTAATTCGTCTCTCTGATTTGAATGGTTGGATCGCTCGCCAATTACAGAAGTAGTCAGTTGCATATTTCATATCACAAATAAACATTAGGGTGATACCTCAAACTAAATATTGTATATTCTCGACTGCTGTAAATCGTTTGAAGGTGGTAGAACTCTTTGTGGTTCGACTCCGGAAGCACCACCGCCACACCTATTTCTGCCTAATAACAGCAGTGTTACGCGTTGTTGTGTTCTGGTCTGAAGGGTGTGGTAAGGGAGATATACTTTTTCGAGGCATTCCATTATAGTCCTCAGGGGTAGCAACGCTCTTGTGGTTAACCATAGGTGAGACTTTATCTTACCTAGAGTTGATTACAGTTGTCAATGGGCGGCGGTAGCCACTTACCATAAGGTGGGCTGCATGCTCGTTTGCTATTTTCATACTATCAAAAAAAAACTCGCAAAATGTATCTGAAGAGACCAGGAGAACAGTCCTCCTTATATCAGTGGCATAAACAGTCGACATTCAGTTAAACACAGGTGTCATATGTAGATTGATTGAGTGACAAGATCTCACAATTCTGTCTCACAAGTATTATACTGAATTAACATTAACTTAAAGAATACGATCCTGTTCCTAGCAGAAATCATTATCTACTATTTGGTCTAGTTTGTTTTTAATACAATCTACCTACAGGTTACTTTCTTCTGAAGAAGATGATAACTATTTTCCAAAATGGCCTTGTTTCACGGTGTTTTCTTTTACCTTCGAAGTAAAAGATAATTTAATACCCAACCACATTTAAATATTAAATAACTACTTGATTTGTATTAAAATCTGAAAATATTGAAATATTTTGCGACAAAGTAGGCGTGATAGAACCAACCCACTCGATACCCGTATAGGGGTTGTAGCCCTAAGTTCAGTTAAGGTCAGAGAGTGAACTCTACTTTCCCACGCACTTTTAACTTTGCCACACGTAATTAGTTCTCTTCATGCTCTTACATTTTAATGCAAAATTGGTCCTGTTATGGAAAATAGCAACCTTTTAATGCCCTTTCGAAAATCGTCTTTGATCTTAATAGGTATTTAAATATATGCATATTAATCTATATTAAAATATGAAACGTTCTGTACGGTGGAAAGGTTGCCATGTTGCATGCATACATAGAGTTCCGGGTTCGGTCCTCAGCCAAGCATGCGTTTGAGTATTTTGATATATTTCTGCTCTGGGGTCCACGTGTGTGTAGTAAGCGTCAATTATTCATGAATTGATTATAATTAAATTTGAGGTAAATAAAACGTGTATATATTTTTAATTTAATATTTATTTAATGATCATCTCTTAGCTTAAGACAGGAAACATTTATAAAATAGCAGCTAATCACAATAATAAAAATATTATAACATTCATTGAACGCGTATCATTCTCATTTCACATTCATTTTATCATTAGCCGTGCCTCTTATTAGCCAAAGTTAAGCTTAGACTACACTAAGAATTAATAACGTAACACTGATACGTCTCGACTCCAATGTGGTCACAGCTTTATTTATGATACGAGAATAATCTCATGTATTACTGCTATGCTATTTTACTTCTCAATGTAAATAGGTTCTAAATGCTGTTTGCCTTATGATCGATATTCGAACGTATTCGTTATTAAATTTGATGTTTGCCATTTATTGCTACTAAGCTTGTAATAGCTACCAAAACAAACAAAAAATCGATTGAAAAACTAAACAGAACAAACAAGCTTGCAGATTTTAACTGAACAAAAATTGCAAGTTTAATAAAAGCTTTTAAAAACGTAAAAAATGGAAATTTAAGCACAATTTGCCTTTAAACAAATCTATGTGACAATTGTATACTGACTGCAATGCACTGCCGTCGGTCAAAAGATCAAATTATTACGCAAATGTGTTGACGCAACATTAACAACGATTGTATTTTTTGTTTTGTTAATAACCGTAAAAGTGCAAAGGAGCTTAATCAAGGTAAAAAATTGCCAAGTTCTTTTTTCAGTCGTACTCAATTACTTGATGATTGTAATGTCTCAAAGAAAATTTATAAATGAATTTAAAAATAATAGAAAAACGATAACAAAAAGTTTGGTCCTTCTTTTAAACCCCTAACTTCGTAAGGGTGATTTAGTACTTAAATCGTTTTTTTTTATGAAATAGACGTAGCAAATTCAATCCACCTGGTGGTAAGTGGTCACTGCCGCCCATGGACATGAGATATTAGCCCCATTGTTCATCGAAGTTGGTCACAGATGCGTTGCTACCCTAAGAACTAAAGTACTTGTAAAGTTGGAACGCCAAGAATAGGTATGGTTCTTCTTTTGTTGTTTTTCCTATTATCGACATGCAAGAATAATTCTTGCAATCATGACGTATGCAGCTAAATGTGGCCATACCACGCGTACCGTTTTGAGCTATTTTTAGTGATTGCAACAATTCTATAAGCTTTGGAATTGAATTCGTGTCTATTTTGCAATACTTAGATATTAAGTATAAGGATAATTTTGTTGTAATTTGTAATTGGAAAGATATTACTTTATCAGTTCAATGTATAGTCATTCAAAGCAATTTATATTAATAAAAATTTTGAGACGAATAATTTATTTATCTACCTTATTTATTTATTATTATGTAAAATGACTTCTTAAATAAGGTTCGCATTTAATTTCCCATATTTTCCTATATTCTTGGAAACTTCAGCCACTAAGCAAATAGCGATGTAATATTACAGTAAAGGATAATAATAAATGATAAGATTTATTAATTTTTGCAATTTTAATAATAAAATCATTTCAAATAGATTGACGACTTTATTTTTTTTTTATACAAAAATGACTTTTTGTGCTAGTTTGATGAACATTTTCCGTTTTTCTGTTTTAAACATTGACTATTAATTGTAATTACATTTTAGTACACTTTTGGTTCAATTTCAAAGCTTACACAATAGTGCTTCACAGTCACAAATGCCAAACATTTAATAAATACTTAATAATACGAGTATTTCCCATATAACATCTCTGAATCATTCAATATTACGATTTCTTTGTGTAAAAATATTTACCACAAGCACGCCACGATCGCGTGACTGTGTCAAACAACCTATATATTGCGAGTTCAACATTATTATAAATCTACACAACGTTCATAGACCGCAATGTATACTATCATAATCAACAATTCTATAATCTCCATTTTGGTATGCAGACTCAGTATCGAATTATTCGATTACGAGCATTTCGCTCGTCAGAAGCGCTTCTTTTATGAGCTACGCGAGAAAGAGACAACAGTATAAGTGAAATGCTGCTTTTTTCACTACATTTAGGATCTATCCCCACTGACCGGACTGAGATTAAGTAATGTTGCCGTATGGCAATATCTAAGTATGGTGAAATAATTTTGGAACGAGATAAATTGACTTTTATACACTAAGACTTATACTATACGCCTTAATCCAGTTAATGGGGTAAGATCCTTCGATTTACTCACGTTAAAACATCCAATACATTTGACTAAAAATAGAGGCTCGGCATTATATTGTTTATTTTTAATCTCGCATCCCTTAAGGAGACAATTCTAAGAGCCACGTAACCTTTACTTAGAAACAAATGATAAACTCTAGAAATCTCTTATTGAGTACATTCAATAATTAAAGCTCTCAATAAACCTTTATCCAATTGTAGCTAGAATTCCCAACACAGGGTGCCTTATCCAATAAAGATTAGGCATTATTCCAGATTTAGAAATCTACAAGTATATTAAACTAGTAAAACATTAAAACAACTACTATAGATGATAACATTGCAAAATATTGCTCGGTACACAACAGACTACAGCATCGCGCGTATGTTTATTCCCGGACTTTTAAACGTGGCTCCCAGAAATGAGTATAATAAAAACAAATCACTTATAAATTACATATTTATGTGCGTTTACATTCATTTGTTGAATACTTTGGGTAGTGTTACCGATTAACAACTAATGAACGAGATTTGGAACGCCGCGTTATTCAGGAAGATTAACTTCGTGCGGGACCGTACACGGTATGGACGTCCCTTTCTTTCGTATGTCAACGACTCAATATGAGTAAGAGGAAATATTTAAGTGTAAAAGTGCCACTAAGTTTATTTTCCGAATAAAGCATTATGTGTGCGTTCCTGTACAAGACCCTCGACGGGTACAGCAGGGTGATCGAAGCACTTAATTTTATAATACATATTTCTTATCAACATACAAACTTCATACAAAATGAAACTACATCCACGTTACAGTGACAAAACATCTAAACGCACTACCGTCGAATATACGACTTAAAAATCGGATAATCCGTATAAAATTGCCGATATAGAAAAGGAATCAATTTCTTCAAGCGCTTCTTTATACATAGCTCAATGTCCAAAAAAGTCGGATGGGGAAACTAGCACAAATACGACATACAGGCTAGGCTAATATCACAGGAGTGCTGGGAACGGTGCGCCGCTCGCCCCCCGTAACACCCTACCCCACTCACCCCACGCTCCTCCAGGTACCTATTTACTATTCAGAGGGGCGAAACGGGCTACTACCAATATATTTTGCGACAATTAAGACTTTAATAGAAAAATAAATTATTCCATTACCGAATGCATTGCACAACGTTTGATTACAAACTTATTGCACAACCAAAGTTTGATTTTGAACTTATATCATTCGCCTACATTAAATTAATAATAGTATACACTCAACGTACACTTATTGATATTCTACAGTACGTATTTCGATAAATTGATACAACATAATGGTAACAAAGCATAAATGGTGATAAGGTAACACGGTCGAAACAAAATATACAAAAACAATAAAGGCTCGAAAGAATAACAAAACGTTCAAACTAAAATCAGACTTAAAATGCAACTCGAACGAATTCGGGTGTCGGTCACTCGGTATCAACTCTAGCAAGTTCAACGGAATCTCATCAGCTGGCGAGTGTGGACAATGCACACGCATTAAATATTTTCATTGTGTTACGATCTTCGTACGTAACGTTCGATTGGTCGGGTAGTATTTTTTAATATGCGTGCTCTCTCACGCTCCACAGTGCAGTGCACTTGGCTTTTACTTTCAAACTTTATACGCGAAATAATATCTCACTCGAACAATATCTTCCATAAACTCGCTTTAAAACCTACACTAAGCCCGATCTTCGCCGAAGCAACTCGAATAAGCTTGGAATATCATTAAATATAACACGCAACCGTTCCCAGTCGTTTGCACTATCTCTTAAACGCTATATTTATTTATAGTACAATAATGTAACATTAATAATTATGGCTTAAAACTATTACTCCATTATAAAACTTAAATCCTCACTATCTGTTGTACACTGCGACGCGACGTCACAGCGGACAAACGCACTTCCGAGTCCTTCGATACACGATCGTCGAACACTAATTGGACCGCGGCCGCCGGCAGCGCCTGAGCAACTTTCACTTAATAATAAAAACACGCTAACAAAGTAAGTACTCCTCTTAACAACAAAGAATTGGCTAAACGTCGACTGTCCATTCAGGGTAACGAAATTTATCAACGAGATGTCCAGCGGTCGGCCTGCGGGCCGCACTCGAGCGCGACCCGGAACGAGTCGCATTCGGGCGAGCTTCGGAACGCGTCCGGTAACTCGGTCAGCGACTCGGACGCTTCGGGCTCGCGCGAGCGGTCTTCACTCGGGCGCTGGCATCACAGCGGAGAGTGCAGGTGCGCGGGGCGGCGCGGTCATGAGTCGAGAACCGTCAGGAGCCCGGGAGGCAGGAGAGGTACGTCTTGGCGGGGCATCTGCCGCGCCAGTTGCGCGCAGCCGAGGTTGGCGTCCCCCAGCTCGGGGATAGCGTCTAACAGAGCGAGGCATTCGTCCTCGACGGCGCGTCGGGCCTTCTTGCCGACCCAGGAATCGTCGCATTCCTCCCTCGCGCGTCTCCGTCTGGCTTCCTTTTCTCTGCGCGCCTCCTCGCTCAGCCGGCAGTACGTGTTGTTAATGCACACGGATCTGCGAAGGTCGCGGGCGGGGTCCTCGATGTTTTCTAGTTTTTGGGAGCAAATTTCAATGACGCGCTTGCGTTCCTCGTTGGCGCGTAGACGTGCTGAGATCATAGAGAGCTTGGGCCTCTGGGCGGGCTCCGTGCGCGGTGGGCCGAACATGTCGTCCTCAAACGCGTCAGCGATCTCCGCTCCGCGCGCGCTCTCCCGCTCCTCTTGCGGTGTCATTCTGTAACAATCACACAGCCACATTAGCACTCGTTAGCGAATCTAAATTTACGCTAAAATATCGCTATCACCTCGATCAGTGGGTAATTTTATTAAAATAAAACCAGTTTTCGTTCAAGATATTTTTTTCCTTCGATTCACAAAATTTTATAATTATTTATTTAACATTGCGTATTTTTTGCTTGAATTACGATTATATAAAATTTCAAGAATCTCGGCTCATACATCTAAACAGCTGTCATAAACTCGCCAAATATTGTAAAAACGTTCACATTCAAATTTAATTAGTGACGGCCACTAGCCATTAAATAGACCAGTTTTTAAATGCGACTAGAATGTGACCTACAAAATTTCAAGTGTTACCAACCTTGCCGTCAGTTCTGGGGAGAGAATGAAAAATCCTGACATAAACATTGTAATGCACAAAGAGTTGACCAACAATGAGATAAGTCTTTCAAGCACAAAAACAAAGTTCAAAACACTGCACAGCGAGCGCGCAATTCGTCACTACGTCCTCGACGGTGGACGAGTATGAAGGCACAAGTGAAACAGAAATAGCCCGAGACGCGAGTGGCGTGTGCGCACCGCGGCGACCGCTTGACGAATGACAGTATACCTCGCTGTAGATAAGACATTGAAAAAGCCAATTGCGTCATTCGTATACGGCTACGTACGTGCCGAGAGGAGAGGAAACGGGTGACGTACGATATGAACCGTCATTATTAATGCTATTGACTATCGTGACTCGTTCTATTTGTTTATGACACGAGCCCGAGCCGAGCTACCGACTGCAGAAAACAGGTCCACAGGTCTGAGGATCTACAATTGCGACGGAATTTCCCGTTTCCGTAAATTAAAAAGGCCGTATCTGTAGACTTTAGAGAACAATAGTTGATCGCGCTAATGCAACTACTCTGGTTTTAGATATTTGCACAATGAGGAAAACAAAGATCACTTCACAATCTTACTATTTAATGGTTAGGAAATGGTTCTTGCAGATTCCGATGTATACTAGGAAAATTATATCAAAACATAGGTATATTGAATTGTATGCGGGGCATATTAATTAAATAACATTATCGCCTTAGCGCACTAAAAGACCCGTGATATGACATGGTTATCGCGAAGGAGATAAAACTTTATATTTATTTTGGTGTCGGCACTTATTTTCGAGATACAGTTAATCGCATTCGTTCACATTTGTCGAGGCTGAGTTCAATCTCCTTTCATCCGAGCGCTTTCTCGAAGCAACTAGTTTGACTATGAAGCTGTTTTTTGTAACGTACCGACTGTCTGACCTTCATTATAATTACAATTGTCAGAAAATCGCCACCGAACTAATAGATTTTCGTTTAATTTGCAACCCAATTTCATTTATAGAGTTTGTTGAGTTTTTACTACATTCAATCTTTAAATCAATAACACATACAAGGTTTAGCCTATTTGTATTTTACGATGCACTTAATGAAGTTGATTACAAATAGGAAAACCTTGTATAAGGATATGAAAATATACCTATCGTTCGGATGGTAAATAAAGGTAAAGTAAGTAACCCACTTAATCATGAACAACTTATCCTAGTCTCTCGTTTGGACATAGTTTCCTCTCAGACTGAGAAGTGATAAGATCATCTATGACGCTGACAATGTCGACTGACGCTTGCCTCACTTTGGTAACATAAAATCATAAAATTTGAGGTACGTTTTTCTTAACCATTCCAGCAAATGATAATTAAGTTTAAGATTAAGTACCTAAATTCGGGTTAGTAAAGCTATAATTCATACTTAGAGATTACCGCAAACAAGCATACTTGTAGTGGAAAAGAAAAATTGAGAAATGAAAGTGAAGTGAGAACACTCAAGGTTTGACAACTGAGGAATTGTTCTGAAGCTCCGATTTCGTTATAACAGCCTAGTAACTGAACAAAATCAACGTTACGTAATACTTTCGTGTTGTAACCCGCAATATTTCAGTTATGTCAGCCGTAAGGTTACCGTTGGCTTATTAAGAATGTAGACGGAGTATGAAACTTATGTTTGCAAACTGCCCCGGTAATGGTAAGTAAATACTACCTTAGTTAATTCGCTCGTAAACTAGTCTAAACATAAAATCGTTGAGAATTATTATTAAATCAAAATTAAGAGTGAAAAAATTAACACTATGTGAATTTGAACACGAGTGGTGGATAAATCGTTAACCCAATTTTGATAAAACTTTGCAGTATCATGACGAAGAGGTTTTGACGACTTGTTCAGAACATCATTCGTCTTGAAAAGAAGATGTGAGTGTTTGAAGTTGACTACGGCAAATAAATTCACAGGTAAAGTTTAAATTATTCTTAAAAAATATTAAGCAAGGTCGAGAGGAAATACCGGCCCAGTAACTTATTATTATTTATGAACCGAATTTTATTATACAAAATAATATTTACGCGTATTTTTTTCCAAAAGCGGTAAAGAGGTTATGTCATTAGTTTAACCTAAAACATGAATTGGATTCAAATTGTTTACTATTTTATAAAATTTAATATTTAAATTAAGTTTTTTTTTCCTATTCCTGACGAATAGCACAGAATTGAAATCTGTCGAACACGTACCGTCACAATCTGATTATCGAAAAGACGTTTACACGAAACGTGTTTTTGTTCTAAAATGGCTACCGCTTTAGCCTTCATCTGTACTTGTTTTATATTTTCACTTTAAAATTTAAATTATAATAAATTCATTATATCGAAGACTTTCCAGATTAATGTGTTTATTTCATTACATTTATTATGACGTAACAATCATGCTTGATTTGAAAATAGCAAAGTTTTGTTTTTGTTTTAATTTTAATTACATAACTTAAAAAAAAAATTGAAAAATATACACATTTAAAAACATTTTTTTATTAAGTATGTTAAATGTATATGTGTCCTACATTATCGATAATGATAATTATGCACAAGAAAAATATCTAAATATTTTTATATAAAAAAACTATGCTTCAAAAATATATTCTTGTCAGAAATAGTTTGGCCACAAAAAGCGCATGGCAGACTGGTGGGCACTTGTGTGGGACAGAGAAAAGAAAGTGCATGTAGGTAGTCGCGCGAGATTTATTAGATCGTAACTGGTGAGGTCGGAGTGGCTGGCAATATGTCGTTTGGGTAAAAAATATGGCATTCTGTTCAAGATTATGCGGGAATGACGATCATTATTAGCTTACTAGAAATATTAAACAGATAAGAACACCGCATATACTCATTTTGTTACTATGTATATTTTTATACAACTTTTTGATTGTACTATAGTACTATCAAAAAATATCAAAACCTTTATTTTAACCTTTCCAGACTAAATGAAAAACACTTTATTGTTTTATGCCCTGAGGTTCAACCTTTAATTCCGTATTTTTTTATTCAAATTAATAAATATGATAATACGTATTTTACTTACATAATAACACAACATGTTGGTTGTTGTATTTTTTATGTATGTTTCGATATAAGTTGTGTGACTAACAAGAAATCAAACCCGGTTCCCTGCGCATAAAGATTCAAATTGTGATAACTGTGCCATACGGGTCGTCAATTATATTTATTTATGCACCCTTCATTTCTACTCTACCTCACATGTCGATGTATGTAAACGCAAGTTATCTATTTTATACCACACACAACGCAATAATGTATATATAGAGTCCTTATGACAACTAATAAAATTATTAAAGTCAAACTTCTTTAGAATCGTTGTGATTTGAAATTAGATGGAACGAAAATACGTCACGTAAAGAAACAAATAAATTAATGTGTAGGAAATAGTTGGCGAGAGAATGAGATATAATACATGTAAAATAACATATTACATTAAAATGAAAAATAATTTGTAAGCTTGGTACATATTTTGTATACTTGATACATTGATAATATGATAAAATAATTTATCATATTATCGATGTATCCTAATACTCATTCTACTCTATATCTTTCTCATTCTCTCGTAGACTACTTTCAAAATTTTACTTCTGCCGTGTGTGAATTACACATCTATACAAATGTATGTTTTTAAACATGTTGTATTTAATAGTGAAATACTAAAAACAAAATGCTATTACAATTAACTACTTTGAAAAATAATCACTGACGTAGCTAGAGTCATATTGAAAAACTATTTAAAAACATCGCATTGTAACACAAACCTAGAAGTCGCAACTTAGATCAAGATAAATGTGTAAAATAAGATAGAGTTTAAACAGCAATAAAATGTACGATCAAAGAGAATAACGAAAGTTGATTTACAACGGTGTCGTATTGCCTACAGTGTAGAGTTTCCCACATATGTTATTATAATCATCGGCCAAGACATGTAGAGTTGACAGTATCTCTTGATACGTCGTTAATATGTATATTTTTATGAGTAGTAAACGAGGCAGTCGACGTAATGTAAATAGTATAGTCCATGGACATATGTAAACAAGTCTAGAATGGATTGGCTAACCCAACATCTAAACTTAACTCTATTGTTGACCTTAAAGGGGAAACTTGCAGAAAAAAATCTAAAATGATGAACAAAATTACTGAAATAAGAGGTATACCTTTAAAAACGTAATCGTAGGAATACCTACTTTTGTTATTGTAATCTACTAAGGACTGGACTAAGTCCCTTTTATGGGATAGCAATTTTTATTAAGGGGGAGGCACACCCCTTAATAAAAATTGCCATTAAATTTGGTCTCCTATGTAAAAGCTACCTAGGCGAATTAAACTAAACCAAGGGGGTGGGGCCCCTGCAAAGAAATTCCTATATGCATCAGTGAGTACATACACTTCAGACCAACAGCTCTACATTACATAAAGAAGATGTTCAACCACCCGAAATGTTAGTGAAAAATCTTACACGGATTTATATCCAATTAACTCAAAAATTATCTATAAAGTTAAGTTTTAATCGAATATGCGCAATCGATTAAACGAGAAGGTATTTATTTTTGCGTGGTAATCGTTGGTACAACGGCCGGACGACCTTCTCGTCCGAAAACCGTCAAATAATATTGTTGGGTAATTGCAATGTAAAAAGACATTTTAAATAACAAATAGCTAATGGAATGCTTTGGCGTTCATTGAAGCGTACTGTATCACGATGTTCCTGGGGTAGTAACTATTCTGTCTATATTTATTTATACAGGTCATAATGGTTTATATAGGCCACAGCTTTATTGTCCCACTGCTGGTCTTGTCCGAAGTCATCTTTATGAGGCCGTATGTGATGTTAGGCCGTAGTCCACTGCCCTGGCCAAGCGCAGATTCCTAGACGGATACGAACTTATTTATGCTTTAAAGGTAAGACATATAAAGAATTCCAAATGTGTTTTTACCATTTAGGTCTGATGATAAAAACACATTTGTGACTAACGTGATTATTGCAGTACTGTTTGTAGTTTACAGATAATAATTAAAAATCTTTAATATTTTGGATTCTAATTCATTATATTACTATAAGTGTCCAAAATCAATATCATATCCATTTTAACATAGTATTCAGAAACTTATCTCTTTATTACTTTACACACGTCACAAACACATCACAACAATATTTAATTAAATAAAGTAATTACTTAATACCTTCTCAGTTTCGAAGTATTTTAACGAGTTGTATCATTAGGCTCAAACAAAATCCATTCTTTCGGAGTTTCAACAGCCTTCACCTAGTATATTCGATGATACTTAGAGCGTTCTTGGAGAGTAGGTCTCGGCAAATGATTGATCGTAGAATGTAGGCGTAGAGCCGGTTCTACTACGACACTTCTGTCGCTAGAGAACCTTAAAACTGTTGTTCTTTTTTCGAATTTACTTTATTTTTATATTGATTTTTAAGATACAAATACATTTCTGTTGTTACTAAAGTGAATGTTAAATTATATTCGTTTCTCGAATGTAATTTATAATATTCATATTTAGAATACGAGAGTTAACTACTACTAATAGAACTTAAGAATTGTGAGTTCGTTTTTCAAATTTATTTCATTGTAATGTTGATGTTTAGGTTACAACGTCACTTATGTTACTGAAGCACGTTACAGCTGTCGTTCATATTAATATCATTTAAATTTAAAAAAAAAATTACGACGATATTTCTGTCGCTGCTACAATAATGTTGAATTACGAACACTACATTCATGACGCTGAAAAACTTCAAAAGTGTCGTTCTTTTTTCATATGTATTTTGTTTTAATATTGATTGTACTTGGCGATTCACAGTTTTATGAGCTGTGTTATGTGTTTTATTCGCAGCATTATTCAATTATTTTATAAAAGTGAAATAATACAGATTAAAATGTACTTATAGAGATTAAACGTGACTTATACAAATTACCATACCGTCCTTCATTTTTGATTGTAGTCTTACAAAGTCAGGTGTCTTTTATATTTCAACTTATGTTTTATAGAGGTCGCCACCGCAATAGTATCGTTACTTTGTTGTAATCACTACGGTACCCTCAACTAACTATACATTAGGTAGCAACGATTCACGACGCTATTCGTACCGTCATTATCTAATTATAAAATGTTCACTTGACGTAGCTACCGACCTCCTAATCTTAATTGTTAATAAATCAACCGGGAATTTTTATAACCAATTTCGTAAGTTATTGTTTGTTTTACAGTCTTTGTTAACAAAATCTTACTAATATTATGAAAGCGAAAGTTTGTGAGGATGTATGTTTGTTTGTTACTCTTTCACGCCGATCTACTCGGATTTTGTTGAAATTCGGCAAACAGATTATGTCCTGGATTAACACATAAGATACTCATTTTCGCGGTAAATGTTACTAAAGGGGGCGGGGTTGCGGGAATGAGCTAGTTATTAATATAACAACTTTGACGTGCGCCTTTTCAGAAACCTATAACACAACCTACAAAGAGTTCTACCACCTTCAAATGTGCTTCAAAAGTAGAGAGTATTATTATTATTTATAATAATGCTCTCCACTTTACCGCTTTTACCAGTAACGAGGAATTATCAGAGATCAGAGGTCTTATCACTATGATATAACATAGTTTGAATATTTTTAATAACGATTAATATTTCATAACTTAATTACCTATATGGCGAAATTAGAACAATAATTCACAACTGAGCCGCGCATGCGTAGTGGCACTGACGCTTTACATAGAGAATCCGTGTTCGATTTCCAGGGCGAACAAAATTTGTCACGTGTTACGTGCGAGCGGTCACCATCCCTGTCTGACACGCAGTGGGTCCCAGGTTCGATCCCCGGCCAGACAGACATCTGAATGATAAGTTTAGATTTCTGTTCTGGGTCAGGGTGTTTGTGTATTCGTCTTTGTGTGTCCATGGCACCCACGACACAGGAGAATATCCTAGTGTGGGGCTATGAGTGTACGAAAGCGTTTTTTAAAAAAAAATAATTAACCTGTGATCAAATTTAATAAGAATTCTTTTATATAAGTTTTTACAATTGGATAAACTCTCTGTGGGTGGCAGTGTCCACTTGACATTAGTATTTCTACGGTTTTTCATTAGGTTCTTGCTCCATATAAAGGTATTTTCAAATGTCAGAAACATCCCTCTAGGTATATATTTGTGTTAAATTATCTATATATAAATAAAAGACAATAAATACAATTCAGTTTTTGTATTCATTTGTCAATCGTTACTTTAACTTTTTTGGGACCTCGAGTGTAATTAATAAAGCATCCCAATATTTTTCCTTAATCCCGATTAAGGTGAAATTTGAAACACTTCTTACTGTTGCGTTGGTTACACAAATATTTGAAAATTGAGACTTGAACTCTATACCGACTGTGAAAGTATCATTATCTTCTTTCTTTTGATTTATAAATCACTAAACGATTTCTTTTTTTTTTTGTGAATTTAATATGTTATCAAAAAGCAAAATAATAAGAACTATGAATTGCGTTTTTGTCGTTTTACCATGTTACTAACACACACTTGTAAGTTAAAAAAATAATCATTGTTATGTTATTATGCACGATATGTTTCGACAAGAATCACATTCAATACTTAAGTGAGTTTAAATATCGACGACTCCACCGGTCGTCAAATCCAATTAGTGCTTAATCCCATCGCGCTTCTATTTCTTGATACTAATAACTTTTTAATTACATAAGGTTATAAGGGTTAGTTGCGTTCGTCATCATGCTGTTTTTGATTCCGTCCATGCTGGGAACGAGTTTTAGAATTTCCTCTTCAGAGAAGTATTCAGGAAATAGTTCACCACGGGACAACACGGATTAAACACTTCCTACATATTTGATTTTTATTCTCAAGAATTATCAGACATGCTAGTTTCCTCGTGATATTTTTTTTCACTATAGAAATAAGTGATACTCATAATTAGATCTTAAATAAATAAGTGTTAAATAATATTTTTTTACGAGGTACATTCGGAAAATCAGAGCGTATGCCTGAGATTTGACTCAACATCCCGAATGTAAAAGGTCAGTTTCTTTTTCTATTGATTTCAAGTCACCAAATGATTACTGTTTTTTATTCATACTAATTTAGTATATATCATCAAGTATCATATAATAAGACGTACGGATCTGTTTGGGTAAATTTTGTGGTTTTACCGTGCGGTAAATCCATGTCTTACCGGATCAAGCGGTTCAAGTATTTACCACAAAGCAAGCGCTCTTGCCGCTGTTTTAATTTAAGGTATAGATAACATTGTTTTTTCTTTGAGCATGTAGAGCATTTGTTGGTGTATGGCCACTGCCACCCTTGAATCGCCCCCAGATTAAATTAATTTTACCTGAAACTTGGTACAGATGCGTTGCTACCCCCAAAGTGAAAGATTAAACGCTCTCTTACCACACCCCTCAGACCAGAACAAACCAACAGTTAATTCTGCTGATATCGCACAGAAAAGCTTGTGGCGGCAGTGTCTCCGGAGGCGAGGTACAAAGTGAAAAACCTTGAAATTGCTTTATGGGTTATAAGCATTGAATAAATTAGACAGTCTGGCATTAGCTAGATTGGAGTGAGAAGCTTCAAGCGATCGATTCACGTACAGGTGACCACAAACTATCATTTTTTAAGCTTCCATGCTTTGGAAGGTAGACAAGTTGTATTCAACAATTTTTGACTTTTATTTCCTTATTATCTTGATCTGTCTTGAAATATTTATGAGAGAAATGACAACAAGGAAAATATATTTAATTGGTTTTTAAACCACGGAATAAAGTAATCAATAAATCTATTACTTATTTAACCCGCTGATATACTTGAGAAAAACTTAAACGCGTTATATAAGCCTTATTTACAAGTTTATAGGTACTTTGACATGATTCCCAACCGCTCTACTACGGCAGAAAAGGCATAAATAGTTTAAGCGGTAGTGTAAAAATATTCTTTATTTACTGTCCAATGGGTAAATAGCGTATGTAATTGATTATTGCCTCCTTTTTAACAAAGGCCAAAGTTGAGTAGCTTCTCTTGACATAAATAGACCTGAAATGACAGTGGCAGGAAACTTCAAAGGTTTAGGCGTCACGATTTCACGTATGATTTGCTCTATATACGAACCCATATGTATGTTATACGTTATTTTTATATATAAAAGATCTTTACAGTCCTTATTTATGTTAACAAGATAAATTGTCTTGGCGTTGCAGATATAAAGACAATTTATATGTATTGCATTTATAAGTGGGAAATAAGTATTTTTTTTATAAATAGATAAGGATTTTATATAATTTGTAATTGTTATTTGTCATAAGCTATAATAACTTGTTTTTATATATTGTATGTATTTGCTAAGTTATAATTTGAAAACGCTTATTGTGAAAAGAATATTCTCAAGAACATTCCACAATAGCCTATTTTGCTTGTATAAAGATTTCAGTAATAAAAAAATAACTTTTTTATTAGCGTTAGATGTTAAGATAAGAAACGTTTAATTTTGAATACTTGCAGGTGATAGTAGTCACGAACTTTAATATAATTTATTTTAATGTATTATTACTTAAATTTGTGACAAGATGACACTATTTAATGACATTAATGAAAAATAATTATTAAATGCTTATAAACTTATTCCATTGCTTATTTATGATTTTATTCCACGAATTCATTGTTATTTGTGAGCTCGAGAACAAGAGAATTACAAGAAGTTTATGAATTTCTAAATAAAAACCGTGTTAAGCGACTTTTCAGAATTAGCTACAGTCAAGTGAGCCCGATGATGTGGATAGAACAGTTAGCTTTATGGCATTTTAACGGTAAGACACTGTTTTATCAAGAATGGACACTATGGTAGGAAATTGATATGCAGTACACATGGCTTTGAGACGGGTTACACTACAAAGTACCATTACAATGTAATCATATAGAGTATGATTTTAACATACAAACTACTATTAGTTTCATCTCATTATGTTCACTGTTGGATACTTAATTCTATTAAAAATGGTTCAAGCCTCCTTAATTAAGTATTACTATCATACAAGCACTAGATACAGTTAAAGAGAGATGTATTACTTAAAGACCTTTTTTTCGGCCAAAAATGAAAAAATAATGTGACAAGTTAACTTCACGAAAATACTCTAATAATATTATATAGATTAATGTTGGTAAAGGAATGTTTAATAACCGATCAAATGTAAATGAAATAAAATATTGTAACTTTTATATTTGACAGTATCGAAATATTTTTATCGTGAGAAATATAAGAAGATAAGGAATATTTAAATAAGACGTACAGACATCAATGTACTTAGAAACTCGTCAAAAATTAATAGATATTTCACAGATACATATGTATTGGTGAATTGAATGACTGATCTTGAATGAAACCCATTTCGGTAGGCAAATATACATAAAGAGCTGAGAGAAGTACCTAACCGTTAGAGTTTTAATAAGATTGTGCCTTTATAAGAAAATCTTGTAATCTATTTATTATTTCGCAGTGAAAAGACAGACACGAATGACGCGGGGGGCGGGATATTTTTGGGTACGCGACTTACATACAAAATTGCTAGTGAACGCTATCTGTAATTTTATATAACTTATCTGACGTGATCAATGATAATAGTCGCTGTACAATTAACGCACCGATTACATTGTGAGTCTAACGAATTACGATATGTTTCATCTTTTATTTAATAAATACAGAATATAGCTTAGAACAATTGAACATATGGTATTAAGTAATCATAGTCCATGAGAATTTGCACTGTAATATTCCTAGAACAAAGAATTAAGACTTAATTTCAATGTTAATGTTCACTGCTTAAAAAGTGCTTATTAAACGCTTACAAATTTAAACTATTGCCTCAGTATTTGAACTGCAGGAGCATGTTACCGTTAAAACATAACTGTCCTCCGAGCTATAAAAGCCTAATAGCATGTAATTTATCAAGGGGACTAATCGAAATTTCCATATAATGCGCGTTATACCTTGCGGGTGGGTACTGGGAAAGTATAAAGTTGATAGCCCACAGCAGACAATGGACGTCGCTCAACGCGAATAAATCAAGGGTAATAGCGACGCAGCCGACGCGCTCAAGAGTTATTGACTGTGTATATTACTTAATTTATTGCGGAAAAATCGAGCCTAGACACCATTATTCGATATGTATTATATTTTAAACGTTTTGTGTTCGTTTGTTGGATGTCATATAATGCTATGATATGACATAATAAAATAGATACGGTAGCATAGCTACAAAAGAAAATGTTAACTTTTTTTTAATTCTTGGAACTTACACACTAATGTTTCTAAATAACAGCAGGAATATCTCAATTTAACTATTTAACATAATAATCATAATAATAAGTAACTGGTTTGCAAATCTTAAATATTTTTAACCAACATTAAGTACGATTGTTTTATTGGATAGAAGTCCTATCTGAAACCAATCACAGTGTTGCTACCCTTAGAAATAAGTTGACATGCCTCATATTATATATTTGGCTTACCACACCCTTCAAACCAGAATACAACTGCGCGAACACTACGTAGAACATGCAAAAATAGACCTAATTGTCTAATATGACATTATTTATTGAATACTTATTTCGTTTTATTCATCTCATTGTATAACTATATATTATATACTCTTTAATATATAGTTATACAATGCTACTATATCTCATTGTATAACTATATATTATAAACTTATATATTGCTGAGTTAGTGTCTGAAACGAACATTTTTTTGAATGTATTATATGGCTCTACATATAGCGTATATAAGCTTTTAATTTAAATGTATTACACAAAATATTCTTTGAAATAGTTGTTATTTGAGTAAATATAAAGATAACAGTTTTGACCTTACGCTTACATTAATTAGTATTGTATTTTAAATATCTAATTGACATATAATAAAACTAACTAAAAACCATGATCATCAACAACCTTTTTTTCCCACTGCTGGGCATCGGAATGAGAAGGATTTCATAGTTCACCGCGGTTAGTTTATAAGTTTTAAATAAAAAATAAGTTGATTTATTTGAGGCGTCTATGATATTAATGTTAAATTAATGTGAGTTATTACGTAATTATAATTGTACATTTATTGGGTACTTACGTAATATTCGAAACGAATAGCTAACTTTAACACTGTAGTGTTTAATAAACATTGTCTGATTACTGTTCAGTTAGCGAATAGGCCTCAATCTCTTTGTTCATATCGTGGTAGTTATCGTGGGAGATAGGGCGGAGTACGATAGCATCGTATAACAGATGCTTTGCAACACAGCCTTGAATATCTGCGGCGCTTTGCGTTTTATGTAAATAGTTAACAACATATTCAATCGTATTAATTAACTCTGAGTAGTAATGATAACTTAAATTTATTTTACGGAAACTTAGTATTGTCTATGGTTTAAGCAAAATATTTTGTGGTCTTAAAAGTAGGAATCCAAGGCTGTAAAAAGTAATAAAAAAGTAACAATCATTTCAAGCTTTTGAAAATTATAACATCACTCAAACATCATCGCACGTGTCCATGATATCCGATCGATAAGATAATTCTCCTTGATAAGTATATATTAAAACATGACACTTATTACAAGTTTATTAAGTCGTTAAAAATAATCATCAATACAAACAAAACTGAATATAATGAGTATCTTTTTCTTATACTCGACAATTTTCTTACTTTACCTGCGAATAATCGTGATTTCATAAGTAGAGAAAAAAAACTATTAAATACGGAAAACCATTTCCTTATGTTGAACAAATAATTATTTATGTACAAAAATAGAAAAGTTATGACCATCAATATTTTAGTATTAACCAATATTAATACTATATTTTATCTGTGATCTGCCAACAAACCAATCAAACAAGTCAACGCTTATCTCACAAAGCACTTAAAAAACTTGGAACTCTACATCAAAGTAACCTACTGCGTAAATTTGACTAACATGTACATTTGAATATTTTTACATAATATACAGCGTCATAATTTAATATTGCTTTTTTGTACAAAAATTAAGTTAAATAACAAAGAAGTTTTTATTTTATTTATATAAGATAGTCAACTATATGTTATAAAAGTTTAAATGTAATTAAAATGTTATGTTTAATAACAATAAACGCACACTACCATTAAACGCTTTAATTTAAGACCAAATAATCATTGACGCATTATGTCCCTATTCCAATGTTCTCAGAATAGGAACGTACTAAAATTCTTTCTCTCTTAGTAACGCGTCGGGAGAAAGAGACGACTATATTCTGTTACAAAAAAATGTTAGCCAGGTAGAAATTGACAAATCTAGCGATCTCTAGCGATAAAAAATAACCATTTCTACATTTCAATGACTAATTTGAATGCATTGTTCTACTTTTTTACCTGCGTATCGGTTTAGCATAAAAGTTGTTTAAAATTTCATTATTCCTTTATATATTTATTATTTTTAATATTAAAAGTACTTGTTTAATATTGTAATATAAATAAACAATTATCATTACATCATCATCTTTCGTTAATTAACACTTAAGACCTTCAGATATTAATCGGTACATAAGTTGTGCATTGTCAAATTGATAAAGATTCTTTGTTCAGATTAAAAAAATCCTATCACAAAATCTACATTAAAATATATCTGTAACCAACAAGACAAAATAAAAAAAAAACAATAAAAAAACATAATATAGACACATAATAAATATATAAAAAAAATAATTACCTGTCTGATAAAAGTCAGTCCGAAAAAAATAGAGCACTCTGTTCATAAACGAAAAAAAAACCAGTATCTCACTTAGCTATTTAAAACTCGAACGCTTAATTTAAACATACTTCCAACCTCAAAGAGCTGTATCACACGAAACGACCAACTTAACACTTGTCCAAACAGCGCTGAAGCGATTCACTAGTGACTGAGGAGTAACATCAAGACATGTGGTGTAGCCGGCTTCGCGCGCCAAACTGCGTCGCTTCGAACTTCCGAACGATACGTTCACAGAGGGCGCGCAGGCGGGGAAGCGCGGCTGTATGCGACCCTTCCTTGCAAAGGATACCTCATTATCCTTGCTGTAATCCATATGCCTTTTGATAATTTTTATTTATACCTTGCGTTGACCTTTTTATCTAGTCTAAATAGGTAAATTAAATCGCTTATCAGCTTCATCATTGTGTACACTTAGGTGGTCCGTTGCGTGCCGCTAGCTTGTCTGAATAAATAACGGTACGAACGTAACATCGTATAGAAATAATAATAAAAGTGAGAGTCGAAACTAAATTCAACGCGCGGTTAGCGTTAACGATAAAGAATTTTTATATTGCTTGTTAGTGGAACACGTTCTTGATGCAAAAAAATAATTATTATTATATTTTCGATTAATTAATCATATTTATTTAACACAAACGTATGCAAGAGTTGAGTAAAAACGAAGCGTGTTTTTGTGAAATACGAATAGTAGAGTCGATGTAGAGAAAGAAAAAAACGTTTATTAACTCCTCGTTATAATATACACTCATGTCAAAGCGTCCTTACATTAGAATCGAAGTTACAATAATATGCCCTTTTGTAACAAATAAATAGAATTATTGTTTATTTATATCCAATAATTCTAAAATAAATAAGTTCATATTTTGTTTGTTTCAAATTAATGAAATCTAAAATATCTTTGTCATTATATTAAATAAAATAATACTTAAGACAAGTATGTTATATTGCTATATAACGCATGATTTTAAGTTCGTAATTAAGGAATAATTTAATCGGAGTCTCAAATAGAAGCATTGCATTGCAACTCGCATAATTAAGTAATTAATAAATAAAAACGCGTAAAACTGGTAATAAATATATAAGTAAGCAATAAAACAAGTTAATAAATAGGAAGTTAAGCTATGTTAATCGTTATAAAAAATAAAGTCAATTGTGAGTTTGATCCGTCACTATTTAGTACAGTACATTATAAAATACAAACTTAAATAGGTTTGAATAAGGTAAGGGTTTTTGTTAGAATATTTTATTTAGTATACAGTATACAGTAATATAATATGATATATTGTTTCTAAATTGTTTACTCAACTACAATTAAAAGCAATAATAATAGCCTAAAATATGTAAAACTACAATAATATATGTAAATAAATAAGTATATATTACAAAGAAAAATAATAAGTAAATTAATAAGATTGAAACATATTTATAATAAATAAAAAATATATTTTTCTTTAATCTGTACACTCCACGTCGTTCATCATCATTTGAATTTTATAACATTTATAAGTAAACAAACTTTGATTCGATTTGTTACATTTTCGAAAAAATACATTAAATTCTATGTTCAACGAATTCATAGTTTCATTTCATTTTAATTTTTCTAATTTCGTATCGCTTTTTGCCGTAAAGTTATTGATACGCGTATACTTTTCCAATCGGTGTTTTTCCATCAGTACAATTAATTAGAGATGTAGTATGAACTTTTTGAACAACGTCAGATATTGAACCTCTTGCTCTTATGTCAAATAAACGAGCGAGATAAACCATTTTGTCTCCTCGTTTGCTTATATTTTCCAGTATCATGACACAAATACTCCACAATATTGGACAATAATGTGTATTTCATACTTTTGACACTTATAGAATGAGTTGGTTAGAGATGATATCAACATTTTTGAAGGTGGTAGAACTCTTTGTGGTTCGACTCCGGAAGCACCACCGCCATATCTATTTCTGCCTCATAACAGCAATGTAATGCGCTGCTGTGTTCTGGTCTGAAGGGTGTGGTCAGGGGGACATACTTTTCCGAGGCATTCCATCTTAGCCCTCAGGGGTAGCAACGCATGTGTGGCTAACCGTAGGTGAGACTTTAATCTTACCTAGAGTTGATTACAGATGTCCGTGGGCGGCAGTAACCACTTACCATCAGATGGGCTGAATGCTTGTTTGCTACCTCCATACTATATAAACAAAAATCACGTTTCGTAACGTATTTTCGTTTCATCGAGTTTCAAATCAATAAGATTCTAAAGACGTTTCACTTCAAATATCGTACATTCGTAATATATGTCATATTGGTATAAATGTATGATTTTTGAAGTATATGGTAGTATAGTTGACGACCCGCGTGGCGGAGCG
>MOOZ01000586.1:860021-890167 GCA_002930495.1 Cecropterus lyciades | reverse complement strand
CACGAGTCCGACTCGCACTTGACCGGTTTATTAACGCCACAAAATCAATGTGGGATATACATTTTTTTTTATTTATATACAACAAATCCTATTATTCATTATATTATGCACATTGTACACCCATGATTTTTAACTACATACGTATATTTATATGTGAATCAGTAACAAAACGTGACTTTACGTGACGCGGTTGACAAGAGGGATTTCTAGATAGCTCCAATGGAATATCTGACTAATGGGTACTTTGAAAGGCACACTAGTTTTTCTGAAAGCGTTGTGTAATACGGACGTTAAGAAATTTAGACAAATACAAACAAATTTTATATTAAAATCCTAGTTCTAAAAGAAATTATTTCTTATCTCAATTGCATGTTCACAATAAATAAAAGCCATTTTAAAAATGTTTGTCTTTTGCCACCGTTGCGTTTACTTTGTATGCTAATTTTGAAACTTACGAAGGCTTACCTACGTTTCTGTTATGCAGATAGTACAATTATGTTGGTACATAATTTAGAACTTTCAAATTTTCATGGCTAAAAGTGACCTATGTTACTTTCTGCATAGTGATGTTTGATGTTCGAGGGTATTTCCTATTTATGAAAAACAAAAAAATGAGGTAAGAAGTTTGTTTTGTTGATAACTTAGAGAAAACTAACGTAAAAATAGATTACTCTCCTTCTAACGCAATCTGATAAAAAAATAAAAATTATATGTATACAAATACTATAATTTCAATTATATGTACCTATAAACATAGATGTACTATATACAAGTATGACCCTATGATTGCAAAGAATGCTATTTTCAAAAGTAAGTAAATTATAAAATTTCTTACACACAAACCCTCAATTACGATAATGAAAACAAAAAATCGACTAACACACGCGTATCGATATTCGCTATCACATATCCGGCGTAACGACGTGCTAAGTGTGACAAACGTTAGTCGGACGTGGCCGCGAACACACTGACAAGATTACAGAGGGGACCCTAATGGACAGCTTTCGAATAAAATGCCCAGAAACACTTACACTTTTATAGTGTAAGGGTTTCTGGGCGAACTGTATGAAGTTACCAGCGATTGTAGAGTTTATATATTAAAAGTGATTTTAAGTCTTAAAGTATTGTCATTGTCAAAACATTACTATCCCACTGATGGGCACGGATCTCTCTCTTCTGGGAGCGATTTAAATCATAGCAGATTTCGCACAACTCTGAGACCTGGTTTTAAAGAATCATTATGACGTTTTTATTTATCGTAGAAGCAAATAATCAATCCATTTAATTAAACATTGCATTATTTTCAAAGAATTGATAGTTTGGAGGCTGAGCTAGCTAGATATTTCAGTTAAGGTGGAGATTCTTATTAAGTGTTGTGGCTATTTAATATTGAAACTGTTCTGTTCTATCCTAAGCTATCTTTATCACAGACTTTTGATCACAGACGTGTAATATTTTTCAGGACTAAGTTCGATTCTCATGTAAGCATGTGTATCTTAACTTCAACTAGCAATGCGCTCATAATTTTTAAACAGTTAAACTAAGGTTCTTCAAGATTGCATTAAAACAAAAATATAAATCAAATCAAAATCGGTTAATCCGTTTCTTAACAGGTAGTCGATGTAATAGCTCCATGTCGCCATAGATAGACACGAATCACATTAAAATTCCTAACTCAATTTTTCGCGTCTTAGGCAAATTTCTGTAAACTATAATTATTTGCCGTCAACATTTTAAAACACATTAATATCGTTTAGATTATTAAATTCAGTATATCTGACATATTATCAAATGTATGACCGCTGATATCTCTTGTATTTATCTAAATATTGCCATGCGCTGAGAGATAGGTATTATATGTCTGGTAGGTATATCTATCTTATCAATAATTCAATGAACACTTTACTTCGCTGTTACATATATTAAAGTAATTACTTTCACTTGATAATACAAGTATATAAACTTACTAATGTTATAACTAATGCAATGTATTCTAGCTTATTCTCTCGTCCGTTTCTTTATCGTGACGCATTTTCGTTGCATCGAATTTCAAATCACAACGAACCTAAAGAAGTTCATTTCAAAATTATTATACGCACGTTTTGTGCACAAATAAGTACATACTTTGGAACATTTCTCAAATTAAGCTGGTTCTTACAGATTAAATGAAACATGCAATTAATTATGGATGAATTGAGATTTTAATATTAATGACAACCTAAGTGGGATCACTTACATGACTGATTTCTATAAGTTACTCTTAATTCTGAGGTACAAATAAGGTATTATAATGTTTCCGTTTCTGCAACCCAGTGGAGTAACACATCCTAAGAGTTCCAAGAATGCTCCTTACGTGAATGACGGAAAGAACTTAAAGATAATGTCACATGATTTAAGACTAAAATACCTTTTAATAGAGTAGATGGATTTTAATGAAGAACTAATGCTATCTATCTATACAGACGATAAACATATACACTACTACAAATTAAATTCATCACATAAGTACTTTTACTATGATGCGGTTTCAAATAAATATAAACGCTTTCTGCACTCATAGCCCCACAGTAAGACGAATACACAAACACCTAAACCCAGAACAGAAATCTAAATCATCATTCAGACGTCTGTATGGCCGGGGATCCACTGCGTGTCGGACCGGTATGGTGATCGCTGCGCCACATGGGTCGTCAAAATACAGAGATAATTAGAAAATTTTAAAAAGTGTGTGTGCAATTCACACACGGAAAAATTGAATGGAAATAATAATTAATAATAAAATATTTCTAAGCATAAGGATGTTAATACTTATGCTTTTAAAAAATCGATTAAGTAATCACTGCAGCCTATATTTGGAAATTTGAAGGTGGTAGAACTCTTTGTGGTTCGACTCCGGAAGCACCACCGCCACATCTATTTCTGCCTAACAACAGCAGTGTTAAGCGCTGTTGTGTTCTGATCTGAAGGGTGTGGTTAGGGAGTCATACTTTTCCGAGGCATTCCATCTTAGTCATCTTACTTAGGGTTGATTACAGGTGTCCACGGGCGGCAGTAGCCACTTACCATCAGGTGGGCTGAACGCTCGTTTGCTACTTCCATACTAAAAAGAAACATCTTATCTCGCATATAGCGAGCTTGAGTTCTTATACAAGTAACGATGTAAAATCGTTATCGTGATTTAGAAAGGAGTACAGCTCCACCTAGTTGTTGCGCAGACAATTGCTTTCGTAACGCGTTTTTGTTTCATCAAGTTTGAAACGACAACGATTCTACCGAAGTCTCGCTTCAAAAATATATAGAAATATATACCTATTATTATTTATTTTCAGATCTCGATATATCCAAGACACACGGAACATCAAAGAGTTTCTTCAAGAATTCGTTTATATGGAAATGTATCACGACTTCACTTTGTAATTACCTATTATTGTGGTTAAGTAGTTACACAGTAATATAGTCTTTACTAATAATGTATAAATATACATATATTTCTTACATTATGATTATAATACAGCTTCCAGTTGTTTTATATAATATTCTCTAAAAGGTATAAGGTAACGTTTCATATTTAATTATCTAGTAAGTATTTAATTTTCAACAACCAGGTAAATGTACAAACATTATTAGTTGTTCGGAAAAAATCAACGCAAGATATTATTAAAAAGCATAAATACTCCATCAAAACTATGCCTCATTATTGGTTGCTCCAAGTATTCTTATTTGAACACGCAAAATAGCATTTGTGAATAAGTATCATTAATTAAATTTCATATCATTAAATCTTGCATTAGTGAAATATGCAAGCTCTAAGGATGCAAAAATATGTAGGATGTTAAGTTTTCCTCCAAATGCTTAGATCCTTACATTTGAATGGTATCTTAAGACGGTATGAAAAGGAAGAAGCTGAAAAAATAAGAAAAACGAGAAAGTGAAGAGAACCCGTCTTTAAGGCTTCATGCCTGAGGCATGCTTAGCTTCTGTAGACACGTGAAATAATGCTAAGATAATCCGGATAATATATAGGTGCACAGAAAATATATGTCCAATTTATATTCTTAGTATTATTTTTATAGCTTTATATTATAATTGCATTGTTATATAAACCTATAAAATATAAAGCTATGTAGTTGGATTAATTTTCTGATACAATTAATATACATGTATATATTATATACATGTATATTAATTGCTTCAAAATTTTGTTGTTTTTTTCTTAATCTGTTTAATGCAATGTATCAAACATTGCTTAAAAATCTAAAACTTACGAAATGTATAAGATAGTAACAGAGAATTCAATAAAAAATGCCATGAAATACAGTTTTTAACTTTTTACATAATTTTATTATGATAATTTCACTGGGAATTATATATTCTTTGGCTTTCCTTTATCAATGATACTAAATTAATTAATATTTTATATTAAATCAAGCATGTTTTAACCAAATTTAAATATCTTGATTGTGTAAATAATTAAAGTTACAATAATTACGTGTTAATTAAATACCATTAAATACTATACAAATATATACATATATACTCTCATTAATAATTAACCTACTTAATATGTATGACATAATAAAAAAAAATAATCATCATTACATTTCAGCATTTACATACTTGCGTTGACTCCATACATTCTGATATAATGATATATTTACATGAAAATTTCTGACATTTTCTTTCATTCATCAATTTATACGTAGAGTGGGAAAAGTTTAAGCATAAACTTCACCATTTAAGAATCTTTTTTTTAATAATTCCGATATGTGTGTTTTGTCCACCACTAAGATGAGCGATAATTACGTAATAATCGATATTTTGTATATGTACATTATCTATTTATCAGTGTTTTTATTATTAACTCACGTAAAACAATCTTAGAAAAGTTATTTCTAACTGACTTTAATGCTATTCATGGAGTATCTAATATTAATTAAATAAATACTTACTAAATGTTACCTAGTCTTAATTAATTTCTAACACGCACATAATTACAAAAATTCAAAGGTGCGTTCTGAACTCCGGACTTTTATATATTGAAAGAGGACGGATTTCAAAGCTATCTCTGTTTTAATCACTATCCTAATGTTTTGATACAATGTATATGGAATGCGTTGATTGAGTTTATATACTACGAACTATAAGCAAGACCTACTAGGCAAATTCAAAGGTTGTTGACCCATTTTTAGTTGGCGACCGCGCACTAAGCTTAGCCGTTCCGCTTACCGTCCTCCTGACACTTTTCTACGTAAAGGCGGCTCCAGACGGGTGTAATGTAATGTTTTCTGTACTGTAACGTTAATATAGCTTGCTAATGTAATATGAATAGTGTTGATAATCTTTTGTGTTTCCATAAGAACAATAACAGTCAATTATGCAACGCGACTGTTGTCACTAATAATTGTTATACATAATTTTCGTAAATAGAGCTACTTACGAATGTAATATGACTAAGATAATATTACAATACTTAAACATAAAACTGTAGCGTCTGAACCTACCTTTAGATTGCTTTATGTATTATGTCATAATATGTCATAGAAATTTAACAATCTTACTACTGTTATAAATGCGAAAGTTTTTGAGGATTTGTATGGAGGAGTATGTGAGTTTGTTATTATTTCGCTGAAATTTGGCACACACAGTTTATGACCTAGATCAACACATGGGATACTCATTATCGTGGTGAACGAGAAAAGGATAGTTTAATAATATTACTCTTGTTGCAACTTGGATAATGTCTTAAAATTTTGCTATTCTACTCTGTATATTCTATATTTTGCTACTAGTTTTCCATAACGCGTCCAACGACTTAAAACACTTAACTAACACTACAGTTTTATGTCATACCATTTACTATACTTTGAAGTGGTAGAACTCTTTGTGGTTCGACTCCGGAAACACCATTGCCACTCCTATTTCTACCTAATAACAGCAGTGTAATGCGTTGTTGTGTTCTGGTCTGAAGGGTGTGGTAAGGGAGATATACCTATTCGAGGCATTCAAACTTAGTCCTCAGGGGTAGCAACGCACCCGTGGCTTACCTTAGGTTAGACCTGATCTTACCTGGGGTTGATTACAGGTGTCCATTGGTGGAAGTGGTCACTTACCATCCATCAGGTGGACTGCATGCTCGTTTGCTAACTCCATATTATAAAAAAAATAATCATTACTGTTAGTATTAATTTTTAATAAAGTACACTCTTATATTAAGTGGCCACTGCCATCTAGATCTAACCCCACAATCTCATCAACCCCCAGTTGCTACCCCAAAGGACAAAGTTAGAACGTCTCGGTATAGTACGACACTCTTTCTACACCAATAAAAATAAATAATCAAAATAAATAAAAAAAAACTTATCACAACTTTAATCCATTGTAGTTTAGCAATGGAAATTGGACAAAAGTAGTACCTACATTATCACAAATAACACAACAAAAATCTACTAATTATATAGATATATGACCGGCGGTCAAACCTAAGATCCTCGCATTAATATAAAACGCTTAAAACATAAACGCTTTTTACTCTCATAGCCCCACAGTAGGATTTTCTCCTGTGTCGTGGTTGCCATGGACACACAACGACGAATTGTGTATTCGCCGTTGTGTGTCCACACCCAGACCCAAAACAGAAATCTAAACTCATCATTTAGATGTCTGTCTAGCCGGGGATCGAACCCGAGACCTCGCCACGCGGGTCGCATCATTATATAAGAACAAATTTTGTATATTACTTCTAAATATTTAAAATTTTACAAATAATAGCATCGTACTCGCTTAGCTGAGAAGCACAGTAAACTTAGAAGTTACTTATGAACCCCTATTTTATACACCCTCGTATATGGGTGCTATGACGAGAACTATGACAAATTGAAATATGGACTCATTTCTATGCAATGTGTACAAGATTTAAGTACAAACAGACAATATAATTGACTCTATAGTGATAAAACAAAAGGTTATTAAAATTCTTCAGTGCTTATTGTATCTTAGGATTATTTCTTTAATAAGGACGTAATGTTTTATTTGTTTACTCTGTTAAACATACAAAAATACTATACATATTTAATTACCGTTAAGTAAACCAAAAGTTATTTTTCCTGAGAGAATAAATATTTTCATTATAAAAAAGTGAGAAATGCAAGAGAAAACACATTATATCTAGTTACGTGGTGCTGTGCAGGAAAAAAAACATACATAAGTACCCGAGTAGCTATTCTATTAAGTTTCATAATAGCGTCTACAAGAACTAGAAATATGATTAACTCTTGTCTACATATTGTTACTGTGGCGTGTGGTGTCGGAAAGGCACCACTCCTTCTTTGCATGGATTAAGGCAACATCCAGAAGGTGGGGTATTAACACTGCAGCACTGTAGTCACCAAAATGCATGCCAGACGTGGTGATTTCCTCAAATCCCGCATTAAAATCCCTCCATGTTGTCAAGTATTCTCAACATAGTTTTAAGTTCATTATTTAATTTGGAAATATTTAATTATATTTCTTTCTTATAAAATAAAATTAAAAACGTAATCTACTATCTCCCTTAAAACATTTAAATACAATTCTTGTTAGAAGACTCACAAGTTGAAAATAACCTAAAGTGTCAATTTAATCTACATTATCATGGAATTAATAAATATTACTATACTATTTTGAATATTTAGTGATTTTATATTTGTAAATTTAATTTACCTATTTATTTTCTATATCCGAACTGTTTATTACATTGATGTACTGTTTGTTATATAACCAGCGCTGTCTTTAAAACCAAAAAAAAGCTAACAAACTGTTAAAAGGCCATGTCAATGAATAAAATTGATTATTTTATTGTTTATCAAATCGCTCGGTCACTAGCGATATCGTTTATAACCAACATATCGGAGGCATTGTTCCACTCGATTCATTCTCACTCCACTTCCAAATTACAGTACAGTGAAACCTATGCACGTGGTATTACACAGCTCGCTTTAAGGACCACGGCAGACATGCTTCCTATAGGTCGATAAGTTAGCTGCTTATAGGAAGATGTGCGGCGATTAAATATTTCAGATAGCACACATAAAAACGCCAATCGCGGCAATCGACGAATCCAAGACAATCTCTTACTCTAAAGCGATCGATCGCAGTTAGTCGCAAAACCGCGATGCCGTTGCTACAATGCGCTTTTTTGATAATATGACCGAACGCAGCAAGTCGCCTAAACGTAATGCAGTATCAATGCAATCGCCAAAACGCGAATAATTGACCCTAAAAGTCGCGTGTCTGCTAAGGCTGTAAAAGGTTTCGGTTTTGAATACCAACACCAGACCGTATTTTTAGTAATAACAGATTTTTGTTATACTCGAAAACAACGCTCGCTCGGATTTCCACTTCGTCTAGTGTTCATTAAAAGACAAAAATACACAATTATGAAATATTCTCTCCATTCTGAAGTCGCTTTGTTTTGTGTAATTTCGGGTTTGAATATGAGCACACGAATCTAATTCTTTTGAAAAACGTAGGTAGCGTACACTGTCTAGTCTAGATGTAGACCAGACGGATCTAGCAAAGTCTGGCTTGCAGGGTTCAGTGCACTGGCCGATGGTCCCCGTCAGTCTAGATTCGACTAGACATACAAGAAGATCCGAATTTATAGACAACCCAGGAAAATGTACGTTTTAAAATATCGTCATGAATAAATTTAGATTGTATAACGCTTTGCATCATTGGTTTAAATTTAAAAGCCAAGCGACAAATTAGTTGACGTAAGACTGTCTTCTATCTTACTGTTTAGGAAGCATTACTATTCATTGTACAAGCACAACTAATGCCAAATTTGCAATAACTAATCACGATTTTAATTAAATTACTTGCAGCGCTATTTAGAATTATATTCACTACTACAACATAATAAAACATAATTGAAAACTGTTACGTAAATACCAACTATTATAGAAGCGATAAAATTACAGAGAGCGATAAGTAGCAAATTAATTTAATGTTGTCATAATTACCTTCATAACATGAGCCAGTTAGCGAACAATCGAGCATTTAAAAAGGAGTAGCCAGAGACATGATCGGTTAAAAAAATGCCAAAAAAGGGCGCCATTACAGCAAATTTAACAGCACCTATTATCTTCAACACCGTAAATTAAACAGCTAGGTAGGTAGTGACGGCCGGACGAATCGGCGGACTAGTGACGCAACTGCGCTAACGTCCAACTCGTCGTCAGATTTGTCGGTAGACACGTACATGGATTTCAATCTGATTTCTTTGTCCGGACGGTTTTACGTCGACTCGTCCCTCGATTTGTTGGACACCGCGACGGTGACATCTGTGGATGGGTCCGTTCGAGCCTTTACGAAGACTATATCGTAGCTTCAAATTCAAAGATGCCATAGCATCAGCGGGGAGATTCGGGTGCGTTGAGTAAAAGGAATCCAATTCCTAATCACGTGTATTAATCTTCAACAATTTAATCAAAGTGTATATTAAATTAATGTAAATTAATCAAGTTGTTTGCGTAGCATCGGAATTAAGCATAATGTGACTAAGCGTCGTTCGAATTCAATGGAATTATGAAGGCTATAAAATGATTATGTTTGATCTTGATCTACGTAATATGGAATTTAGTTAGTGATTTGATTAAAAGATGAAATTAGCATAAATATTTATCAAAGAATTGACATCGACTATAATTCAGGTTCGTTAAGTAATAAGAAAAACATTGAACAAGTGAGTGTTAAGATTAATTAATTTCTCTTCGACTATTCAATTCTCTGGAAAATTAAAAGACAAATATTTCAATATACATTTTTATGTCAGAATATATTTATTCCTTTTACGACGGCTTCTTGATGAAAGCTTAAAAAATTTGCAGCGTAAATTGAATAATTGCCTACTTATTACGAAAACAAATTAGTCACAGAGTATTTTGAAGTATCTAAAGTCGCCGTAATATTTTTATCACGTCCGTGGATTGAACCATTTACTACAGCACCACATTTTATGACGAATTTCATTATCCCAAAGATGTTGCCATCAATTTTGTAGAACTGAAAACGCAATCTCATTACCCAAGTATAAATTGATCCAATACGTTTTCACTATTCCTTTAAAAGTCCAATGAATGTGAAGCCTCTCTACTTAGCCATAATTACATTTAGAATTAAGTTTTATAACCACGTCATATTCAGAGCAATTCTATATACAGAGGTACTTGAATATTGAATTTTCGAATTGTAAAAATTCCAACCCGGTTCAAAGCTATTTGAGTTGTGTTACGCAGCTTACACTGTAATGAGCTCAACGGTCGCCTTTTGAGTAATTATGTTTAAGAATTTCACCAAAAAAATCACAGCTGGTAACTAGGACGCCATATTCTATTCGGACAGATTATGCGAAAGTAGTTCGAATTCCGAACGCTCGTCGGTGTCGTAAGTTTACACGACCAGCGTACTCAGAGCTCTGGCAAATTAACTTAAAACGAAACAAAACGATGTTACGACTGCATTCACGTTACAAAAACTGTTTGAAAGAAGCAGAAAAAATGACAAAATAACGATACATTACACTAGACTATTAATTAAACTAGGTTAGTAATATTCCACAAGCACAGAAGCCTACTTAAAATCTACTTAAAATACAAAAGATACAAATCATTAAAATATTCATATGAAAAACTTAATAGAACGCTACAATTATTCAATACAAGAAATCCCGAAACAAGCATTTTGTATTCATTTGTGACATTTGTTTCGGAGCGTGCCTTTCAGATTTACCCGGCGGCAGGTATTCTCGGTCGGGAGGGACGGAAGAGGTCTCCGTAACCTGGTGATCGTCTAAGTACCTTTCACGATCTTCGCGTCACTTTCCCCGCTCGGGCGAGTTTTTTCGAACGTAACAACATCACGATTACATCAATGTAGCATGCGGATCGTTCCGCGTGTAAGCCACACCTGTGAATCGGAACGCGTCGGCTGAATGAGCCACGATTTGCTTGGAGATTTAAAAAAAATTGTCACCAATTTGACAAAACGTTATTATTTTTATACACACAATGACTGGATAAGCTACGATTTACTCATAGATAATAAAACCGGCTAACTGCGAGTCGGACTGTGAGTGCAAAAAAATCACGCTTGTTATATGGGAGACGGTTTTTACCCCATTTGCTGAATAAGCCGCAATTTGTTTGAAGATCAAATAAAGAAAATATGGCACGATGTAAAGAATATATATTACAGAATATATCAGCTGAATGAACAAAAAAATGTACGGAGATTTAAAAAAAAATTGTCACTTATTTGACATGACGAAACAATTAATATAATTAATGAAAAATTGAGGAAAGGCAGTAACCACAGCCTAAGAATGTCTAAACATTTTGCATCAAAGGAAGGTTACATATTCAATTATCTAAGGCTTAAAGATAGCACAAATAAATCGTAAAATATATTAAGGCTACTAAAATCTACTGACATACATTGACAAATAATTTGTTAGTAACATAATGTTTTAATTATACATATATTCATGTCGAGATTTTATTTAAGCAATGCATTGCAGACATTGCACATATTTGCTACACATTGTAAAAAAAATGTCAATTTCATTGCATTTAATATTGAATGATATTTTGAACAAAAAATAGCCAATTTTGGCCAATTTCACTTTGAAGATTAAAGTGAAATGTATGTGATTTTTCAGATTGAAGTGAAATGTATGACGTCACAATCATAAACAATTGAAAAAAAATCATTTAAATGCCGACGAATAGCTGTTATGAAGTAACAGATATGACAATCATAGACAAACAAAAGAAGTCAATCAATAGTAATTAAGAAACCATAAACAAACACGTTGATTTAATTCAATGTAGTTTCAAGTTTAAACCATGCCTGCCACGTGCCCATAGCCTGTTTTGTCTAAACATCTTAGTACAAACATAAAGTCATACATATTTAGCAAACAAGTCGTGGACGTGTTCGAATAAACATTATTAAAGTGCCAACGAGTCAATATTAGTATTTTATGAAATCGCCTTATAACTTATTAAATACTAGCTGTGCCTGTGCGGTTTCACCCGCGTTGATTAGAAAATAATCAATTAAAAATCTATTTTAAGAACATTACGCTATGATCACAAAAAGTACAGTTATAAAGGAACAATTAGTGAAAATATTAGAAAGGTGTTATAAAATATATAGATATCACAACTGTTCCACAAGGAGCCGACCACGCGTCTAAGCCGCGCGGCATGGTACCTCGCAGCCAGTACTTGCAGACCGTGATTATAAAATATAGTATTTTGTACAAAATTACAGTTAATAACATTTTGAAGATTATTGAAGGGAAATTTACGTTGAAAAAATAAGGTCATCTACTTTCATAGCATGATGTTATATAGCTTAAAGCCTTCCTCGATAAATTTACTATTCAACACAAAAATAATTTTCAATTCGAACTAGTAGTTCCTGAGATTTGCGCATTCAACGAAACAAACGATCTCTACTGCTTTATAATATTAAATATCAGAAATATTAGTTATTGGTATACAAGTATAGATTGCTGATTGATGAAGTCCTGATTATGCATCAGGATATTTCTAGAAAAATTTTAATGGCTCATTCTATTGTAGATTTTTTTCTGTTGGTTTCACTAGGAATAGAGTATAAAGATTTAGAATTGATTAATAATAATTTAGATAGAATAATTACACTTTACCGGTTAGTTACTGATGATCAGATTTTATATATTTTTAATTACTTCTTAGAAGTGGTTTCAAGGACTTAATTGATGTCAATATTCGAAAAGATTTCTCATAATTTATTAACGTACAGTGTATAAAATTATTTATTTTATTTTAAATATATCCTTTTTAAATTTATATCTCCATTTAATTATACATAATATGTAACTTGTTTCTCAGACGCCGCTCTAGCAATAAGGATAACATTTTATGTTTGCGTTTTTCACTTTTCAAGATTTTTTTGTATCAACAGTTGTATAAACAGTAGCGTAATACACAAAACAAAATACTTATGGAAACAAAACAACAGGACTTTTATATTTATATGTAGTTAAATCTTTTGAAGGTGGTAGAACTCTTTGTGGTACGACACCAGAAGCATCACCGCCACATTTATTTCTGCTTAATAACAGCAGTGTTATGCTATGTTGTGTTCTGGTCTGAAGGAAGACATATTTTTCCGAGGTATTCCATCTTAGTCCTCAGGGGGAGCAACGCATCTGTGACTAACCTTAGGTGAGACTTTGATCTTACCTAGGGTTGATTGCAGATGTCCATGTGACGCAATAGCCACTTACCATCATGTGGGCTGCATCACGTTTGCTACTTCCATACTATAAAAAATATAAGTAACATGTAGTCCACATCTTAGTAAGTGGTCACTGTGGATATCTGTAATCAAACCAAGATAAGATTAGACTTTTAGCTGATATTGGTCGCAGATTTGTTGTTACCCCTAAGGAATAAGTTGAAACGCCTCGGATAGGTATGTCGCCCTTACCACACTTAGGCCAGAACACCGAAAAGCATAACACAGCTGTTATTAGGAATTGGTATGGCGGTGGTGCTGTATTTTCCACTGCTATTATGAGGCATAAGTAGGTGTTGCGGAGTCGAACACCAAAATAAGCAAAGTGGCAAGTTATCATATTTTAATATTATAAAATTGCAAATATGTCAGTGTAGTTAGAAATTATGTAGAAACGTTCATGCATGTAAACATGTAATATTGGAAATAAATATAATTACCTAACTATTACCGTAAAGTGAAGTCTAGTCAAACACTTTAGTTTGAACGTGACCTATTTTGTAAGTAAATAATCGTAGCTATGATAATTAGGCGCTTAATCTAATTATAGCATAGCATAGTACTTACTTACTTAATAGCTTGTACTTTTGTGCAAACGTTAGATATATTGTGCTTCTTAAACCGACTTCATTAGAACGTATTGTAATCTTTGATCTGATACTAGTTGCGCCCGATGGTTTTGCCCGTGTTAATTTAAATTACAATGACATTTCATAGAGTACATAGAATTTAATAAAATAAAGATTATTGCTTTATTTATAGTCAACATCCCAACAATACATAATGTAATAATCCTTTAAAATAATATTCAATAGTTTTGTTTAATGCTTTGATGACAAACAGACAAAAAATCAAATAATTATAGAAATTTCTGTTTTTACTTATTCTCATTCTTTCATGCTTTATTTAGCCATTCTTCTTTCTTTAGTCGAAGTGATAGCCTATTGGTTGAAACTAGGTTTCCCAATTTGGGGTCTGTAATTCGAATCCCAGATCTCCAAATTAGGAAATTAGACATTAATAAGTTGCTTTAAATGCGAAGGGAATATTACGAGGAAACCTGTACGTTTGGGTTTAAAAATAAATACAAATCACTTACATGTTATAATCTTATTAATATTACAAATGCCAATGTTTGTGAGGATTTACGTTTGTTTGTTACTCTTTCAAGCAATCACTACTGGTCCGCAAAACTAAATTTCACACAGATAGTTTGTGACCTGGATAAACATGAGATACTGTAATGAGTATCCCATATTAATCCAGGTCACAAACGAACAAACGAAACCGCGGAAATAAGCTAATAACTAATAAATCTATTATCCAACACAAACCTCTCTCACAAACAGAAATCCATGCGCATAGGAAAAGTAATGGGCTGAAAGAGTAGAAATACTTTAGTAGTAGTAATAAAACCCGATTGCTTTAAATCATTTTTTTTTCATAATGATACATTTAATTTAACGCTTTATAGGAGTTTTCGTCAAAAGAGTCAAGTAAGAGTATTAAAATATATGTATTTTTAGAATTGTCTATTTTCATTTGATACCCGTATTGTCGTAAAAGTAAAAAATCATCCCCCCTCCCTCCTTTTCCCTCTATTTTCAGGTGCCATTTTTTAAATTATATAGCCTATGTCACTTTTCAAACTGAGGCGATTCTAATGATATGTGATACGTCAAAATCTGTCAAGCTGTTTGGGCTCTAGCGCGTGTCAAAGAAATGATCATACATATATATATACATACGCTCGAAAAAAATACAAGAAAAACATTACCCTTCTTCTCACGCAGCCAGGTAAAAGGCATAAAAGATAAGATAAGAAGAAATTTAATAAGAAAAATCCAGATCAAGCGAATTACGGTTTGATACGCGACATGATCACATACTCGACATCTCGGTACAAACGTCATGTAACGTGCACATATCGTTTTTGTGTTTACACAGTACTTCCGCTCAATAAGTGGCTTAGTTTAGTTTCTGAATGTTAGATTGTACGACGTTGCATTGTGTGCGTGTTCTTTGTTTACACGGTACACACACGTGGTGACAGTAGGACTTGTCGTTGTAAATGTTGCCATAATGACGTCGATTCTATGACGTCACCGTAACAGTTCCAGTGAAGTCTAGTCTGATCTTAGGTGATATATTTTTGTAAACTTGTGTAACTTGTATTTTGTACTTCATGATTATTTCATAGTTATCCTAAGGGTTTCACGAAATTGGAGTATGTGTCTATCTATCTAACACCCTGTGAAAGTCACCTAATCAGTGCTACTCCGACCGGTCCTGAGCCATCTGAATCCAGTGGTTACCCGCCGCTTCTTCAAGTCATCAGTCCACCTGGTCGGGGGCGGCTGGTCGTTTTACTTAGACGTGGTCTCCATGAATGAACCGATGAAGTAGAAGAGTTCTCGTCTTCTACTTCATCGGTTATCTACCCTACGAACGATGTATATGTGGAGTATATGTTAACAGTTCCAAATAAATATAAACGCTTTCTACACTCATAGGCCCACAGTAGGATTTTCTCCGTGTCGTGGGTGCCATGGACACACAAAGACGAATACACAAACACCCAGACCCAAAACAGAAATCTAAACTCATCATTCAGATGTCTGCCTAGCCGGGGATCGAACCCGGGACCCACTGCGTGTCAGACCGGTATGGTGACCGCTCCACTACGTAAGTCATCAAATAAATTGCAATTACTGGTGTTCCACCGTAGAGGCATCGCATTCTGTATTTTTGTCTAAGGAATATGTTGAAAAGCCTCGTATAAGTGTCCTTATACTACCTAATACCTACCTACCTTACAACACCAAAACACGGCGGTGGTTAATACAGTTCTTATAATTAATAAGAAATAGGGGCAATTAGTCCTTAGAGGTAGCAACGTATCTGAGGGCAACCTCGGGTAAGACTCTAATCTTATCTGGGGTGATTGTGTTCACAGGTGGCAGAGGTCACTTACCATCAGATGAGCTGCTTGCCCATTGGCTTCTCCTATATTATAATCTAGTAACATCGTTGAAAACATTAAAACAAAAAACCCGACTGCTTAAAAGGAAATTATTGTTCATAATGATATACATATATTTGGCGACCCGCGTGGCTGAGCGGCCACCATACCGGTCTGACACGCAGTGGGTCCCGGGTTCGATCCCCGGCCAGACAGACATCTGAATGATGAGTTTAGATTTCAGTTCTGGGTTTGGGTGTTTGTGTATTCGTCTTTGTGTGTCATGGCACGCACGACACAGGAGAAAATCCTAGTGTGGGGCTATGAGTGTAGAAAGTGTGTTTAGTGTTTGTTCCTCCGTCTATTTAATTTAACGCTTATATGAGTTTTTGTCAAAATACATAAATACGCTCGAAAAATATTACCCTCCTTCTGACGCAGTCGGGTAAAAATGTGAACAACCGGATTCTAAAGAATCCAGCCATCTTTAAAAATGGTAACGCTATAGTGCCTATAGTACCTGTAGTACTATTTAATGTAGTAGGTATATATTTAGTTTACAGGTTTCAGGGGAATAATTATTGTAAATCAGATATGCCTATGCTGATTACTTTACGAATAGCACACGAATTATTTATAAATAGGTGACAAACTAAAGCACTGCATGATCATTTGTCAATCTATTACTATAAAATACGGTAGTTAAAACATAGGTAGAAACCGTTAACGTCAGTCATGATGAATGATTGTTCGTAAAGAAACAAGTAAGCAAATTTAAAATTATAAATCATGGGTTTTTCTATTGTTTTCATGGCCTTGGCTTCTTGACTTTCAGCCGAACTTTATTAATTTACATCAGTTACTAGTTAATTAAAAAGTTTTATAAATATATTAAGTTTGTTTTATACGTATTAGATCTTGAAATATAAAATCTTGAAATATTTAAGTACGAAAAATATCCAACCCGTATCTAGCTGCCATATATAAATATATTCATGTAAACTTATGTGTTGGTTGGCACATTAATAATGAATAGTTGAATAAAAATATATTATATGTTAATATTAATTAATTTAATTTAAAAACATAAATTGTATTTTATGCAAAGACACCCACACACGCATACACATCCACGTAATAAAGTAGGTAATAATGTTTAATGCATTTTGCTTATCTCGGATGCTTACAACTGACTTAAAGGCAAACAATCAGCGCATATGTTTCTTGAATATATTAAATTAAACGATGTCTGCTATGTGCTAAATTATAGCTGTTCGGTAGTGTTTTCTTTTGTATTAAAATATCTTTATTTCATTAACAATTCACGGTAGACTTATTTTTAGATTAATTCTAAAATTACTTCTTTTATCAACAAAACATTCTTACTACTAGAATTTTGCTTAGAATTATAAAGCTTCTAAATAGCCGTACTTCAAACGCCGCACGAGCAAAATAAACTAAAATTAGCAAGAAAGAGTCATAAGCAACTATTCCGAAGAATCAATCTCATCTCGAACGTCGAATCCTATTTACGATAGATTCGCGCGAAATTTCTGCCTTCTATTTGTTTTGGTTAGAAATTCAATGTACTCAAGAACATACTGTGCGTTCCATTCCATCCTTCCATTCAACCGCACCACTATTATATTATAGCTATAACTTAATCGATTTTAGACTCTATGTTCTGGCAACACCGTCTTTGTCAAAATAATCGCGGCAGAAGCGCGCATCGAAAACGCACTGTTCTATTTTTAAAATCAATGCGGTGACCGAAGTGGGGCGTGTATATCCTTTACAATTATGGAACAGTTATCGTGATATTAATACGTGACTGTACTATGTATGCATCTCCCAATATACTTGCCCAGTGACCTAGCGTATGTTTTCTACTGTTATTCTTATCTTCTATTAAATTTGTACGTAACGGTTTTGATTTGAATTTCGAACGTGTAATAAATGTCAGAATTTAAAAGTAAACGCCCTTCATGCGTAGATTTTACTTCTGTTATCGAACTGCGCTTGTCGCTTTCTAGTGGTGTACTCGTTCGTACATGCGTCGAAGCGTGAGCAATCGAAGCTTGCCTACAATTTCTGTAACTCCATTGTTTTCTTTTCTCGTGTTTTTGTAAGAATTACAAACAACGATCGTGTATTGGCTGTCATTTGTATGGTTCGGATCGTTATATACTTACACGTAGATAAATATAGTTACATAATAATGCAGATAGCGTAGCAATATCGGATTATAGATAATAAATGTTTCTACTTTCGATTTTAATCTTCATGACGTATGGGTGGCGTGGATGCCATATGTCAAATGATAACTTTGCGTTGGTCTTTTGAATATCGAACTCAAAGTCAGGTTGTATTACAATCTATGCACACAACCGTCGAAAGTTTTATCTCAGGAATGACCTTATTTTTAGAACATTTTAACCTTGGGGATTTGAATATTGCGATTGAGTTTTTGGGGGTTGTTGTAAGTTGTGTGTGTTCAAAAAGTTATAAGTAGAAATGACACGTTTATATAACAGTTACTTATATACCAGGTATTTTTTCATACTAAGCGTTACTCAATAAGTATTCTTTAGTGACAACTCTCGTAAACTCGAGTTTATAAAATTCCCTTTTAACGATCATTGTTTGTGTGTTCGTCCATCATTTCAAAATACGTTGCAAAACGTGGCAATTGCAATATATGGCCAAAAACATGGACAATAATTGTTTTTAGGAAACAAAATAACTCATACGAAGGGTACACGATACTGTAAGTATAGTACCAAGGATTCATGCGAGTATCTATCACATAGTATTTGTTAGTCAAATTATCGAATTATTGCGTATTGTTAAAAGGTATTGTATCCATATATGCGTTTTAAAAAAATATGTTGAAATGTATGTGTTTATCGCGACTCAGAAAATCCCCATGACATTTAATCTGTCATCTTGTAGACGTTTTGTAATCTTATAAATGCGTCTATTTAAAATATATAATCTTTATTTCTACCTATTTTGAAGTGAAATTAATCTTGTTACAGAATGCAGAAGGTATCATAGGTACTATATAATTTTACAATATATTTATTTTATCAAACGAATAGTTCGTGCGATACGAAGTATTAAATATTTCCCTCACATCTTACATATTGAATCAATGTAATCTTCGTAATTCGGAGTACAAATATAACGTTTGTTTAGACCAATTCTTTAGAGCAGGTACTTATCGAATTTACCTAATACGACAAAGTATAAGTGGTTTCGGCGAGCGTGTGAACAGTTACCTTCACGGGTGAGTCGCTTGGTGCGAGCAGGCCGCGTGCGGGACCGTTATACGGCTATATCTACAGTGTAATGACTCAGTGCACAATGCAACCAAGAATTCGCTAAAGGATCTGCACTTATTGGAGTAAACCCAGCTATGTACTTTTGAAGTGAATCTTCTATAGAATGTTTGTGATTTGAAGATAAAGAAACAGAGACGTAAATGTATAGGATTAAAGCGAAATAATTACATAGAATACATTGTAAAGTATGTGTAATATAATATTTTACTTCAATATAAAATAATTCTTTTACTTTAAAAAATAATAAACCTTATTTAATGTTTTTACGGTGTTGGCTTTAGCGCCATTAAACCTAACTTTATTAATTCGCGGCCATCTTTTTTTTCTACATTTAACCTAATACTCTATATCCATCTCAATCTCTTGAACGCTACGGCCACATAAACTTTTTTACATGCAGTGCGATATAAAGCATCTTAAGGCATATTATATTACTAGCTAATCCGACAGACTTTTTCCTACCTTAACTATGAATTTTTAATTCAAATTAGTGACTGACAATAAGGTTTTCTTTTTTTTTAATTTTATACGCAACTTTTTTTTGTACTTTTATAGAAACTTTCTTGTGATAATAACAAACACAACACAAAAAGAATTTCGAAATCGGTCCAGCCATTCACGCGTGATGCCATGACTAAGGGAAATACGAATACATTATGTGTCTATAGAATACATATCGTTTAGTTTTAAATTAACAACTCCCGCATATTTGTCAGCCATCCAGGGTTCATCGGTAGAGAATCCTGTGAGGCATAAAGTTTGCTCTATTATCACTTTTTAATTTATAAAGAGGTACCTACATTAAAATAATAATATATTTATTCACTGCTATTGATTATATTATAATATTCCTACTTATTTATTTTACGCCATAGTGCAATAACCAATATAAGGATAAAATATTGTTATGTAATCTCCTTCAAAGCGTTGTTATCTAGTATTTTATCTCATGTTATCAGTATGTAATAACGTGTTAGGTTAGGTGTAACGGAATTTCTAATTTCGAATAGTAAATACATAAAACATAATGCATAACTATTTTTCAATATATCTTATAAAGAAGGTGTCTGATGTAAACGTCCAATGTTCCATACCTACTACTTTCACCTACATATAATGTGATATTTATAATATTTTAGTTGATAGGTAATAAATAATTAAATGTAGTGAAAGTCATTAACCGAGTGCGGAGCGAAAGAGAGGTGCGTATTGGAAATTTCGCTCTAAAAAAAGTAAAACTGTTTGCGACCTCGTTCATACAGCGTCTCTTAACCACAGATTATAAATGTCTAGATTCGTGGCGGAACAAACGACAGATGAAAAATTACTTGATTTTTTAATTGATGTTTTCGTGTCGGTCGTGTCTTGGTATCGTGTAAATACTTACTTGAGTGCGTTAACTGTTTTGGAACCACAAATAGCACTAATAGAGGAAAAAGTACTCGTATCATTATGACAGATTACATAATCTACGTAGGTACATACCTACGTTAGCATTTCTGTGTCCGACAATGGAAACATTTAATTTATTTTTCTATAATACTGTAAACTAAAATTTCTGTTTTGCGTATTGCCTGTTGTTAGCAAGCAATCTACATAATAGCCGTCAATTTAAATTATCATTGTAGTAACAGGTATTTTTCATTGCTTTATTTGCTACGACGTTAAAAAATATATTTATCCAAATAAATATAAACATCTATGTAATTTTTATCTATCTATGTATTTTTATTATAATCTGTAAATTTACATTTTTAAATATATATTTTTTATCCATTGCTTTTTGGTAAATCTCTGTTTTTAAACAATAAATACCAACCATAGCGCCATCCATAGACAACATTTTATCCATTTGATACGTACCTACCTGAAACAAAAAGACATAATCTGTATTAATACGCAAGCAATAAAAAACGAGGGCTACTTAATTATATTAATTAAGGGCGATTCAAGATTGGCAACTGTGGAAGCGGTCAACCAAATATCTGTCTCGCGTCATATTTGTTATGCAGTGTTATGTTACAGGCCAGCGGTTCCTAAAGTAGGACACGGTTGCTAAAACTTAATGCTAGTTGTAATTCCAGGTGACATCTGTACCAAGTATCTGTAAATGGTTGCAAATATAGTATTTTTTTACCTAAAGAACTTTACATACGTATTGCAAGGTTTGCATTCAATTATCCGACATGAACAATTGGATACATTTCTAGAACGTCAGTTGTTGTGCTTACATTTTGTATCCAATTATTTTCTTGTGTGTACAAGAAATTAGCATCATGTAAATTAGGCTTTAGATACTAGATTTGATATTACCAGTGACACAAATTTCTTGATTTGTGTTCGATTTAGGAGAAAATATTTAAAAAAATGCATCGAGTAGAACGATAAAAAATCAATTAAAACCAGTTGTGCGATGCTGCGTAGCTCCTTAAATCTCGTATAATGTTTCGCAATGCAGACTCATAGTTTATAAATATTGTAATTATTAATTTTATACCTAAAAGGTATTTAAGATAATGTAGTGGAGTTGCCCCCGACCAGCCTTAGTAATAAAGAAAGATTGCAGTGAAATAAAAAAAAAACAAGACACACGCGACAGAAGTGAACCTTAATAAGCATAAATAAATAATAAAAAACTTAATTTATAACCGAACATGAGTTCTAATACAAGCTACGAAGTTAAATCGTTAGATTGATTCAGAATTGGGTACAGCGCCATCTAGTTGTAGCGCCGACAACTGCTTTCGTACCGCATTTTCGTTTCATCGGGTTTCAAATCACAATGATTCTTAAAAGTTTTACTTCAATATAATTTAATTCAAGATTTTATTGTCTAATTATTATTTATTGCTCGTTAACTAAAATAATAATAAACACCTAGGATTATTACCACTTTTTTTTTTTGACGGGGGGGAAACCTTCAAAAGGTACACCGAAGCTTTGGGAGAGACTCCGGGTTATGTGGGATTTTTACCCACTAAAACCCCCTCGGTGACACACATGTCGCCGTCCTTCTCGAGATTGCTGGCTGGGCGGTTCGAGCTCCCACTCTAGCCGCCCGCAATCCCAGAAGCCCCCTTCTAGTCGCCTCTTACGACAGGCAGGGGATACCGTAGCCGTATTCTACTCTTCGGCTACAGGGGGAAATCTTAATCTTACCTAGGGATAATTACAGATATCCATGGGCAGCAGTTACCGTTTACGATCAGGTGGACTGCATGTTCGTTTGCTACTTCCATAGTATAAAAAATACCTACCTATTATTACTACCACCTATGATTATTATTATTATTACCACCTATGATTATTATTGCCTATTATTACCACCTATGATTATTATTATATTATCCTTATATTACATTTTACGTTTGATCGAGGATAAGCCAAAACTTTGGGGCTCTCGGTCCTAAGCGAATATGTTGGACATTTGCCATAGGGCTTTATCTCCGTAGTTTATTTAACTTAGAGCGTTGACTCTATGTTATCTTATCATACAAGTGATAGCAGAAAAATGTATCGGCTGAGCGTGTTTTTATGATCATAAATGCGATAAATGGAATATTCAAATGATAATTGGTTGTTGTATGGAAATTATTCAAATAGTCTTATGGTAAAAAATAGCCTAATTAGGGATCTAAAGTTGAAGAAAAACGTCTGAACAATCATGTAGGCAACAATCGCTTCTATAAAAAAAAGATTATTATGACCTTACTGGTAAAGTGTAAAAAGTGCATTATGAAAAGTGAGTGACGTCACTGCACTTATACTGAGTCACAGATTGTATGATTATGAAACATGATAAATCTTTTTATTATGTGCACTCAAAAATCCTACTGTGGGACAATAGCGTGATGATGATTTAAATCAGTGTTTCTCAAAGTGGTTCACAAAGCATAGTTAAGGGCCCTGGAGGCCTACAAGGGGACGGTACAGCGGTTTAGGGTGCTATATATAACTCGTGATTTCGATTATATATATATATATATATAATTTGTATTGGTTCCTTACTCATAGGGCTCCTAGCGCCAAGTTGTTTAATACACCTACTCCATAGGAAATAGCTTCAGCTGCACCCATCAAACAATATTTTAACGAATCATGACGAAATATAAAAAATCATCCGAATCAATTGAAATCCCAGATAATCCCAGATAACGAAACAAAAGAATCAGACAGCCATTTACATATTTCGGATAATGAAGGTCTGTATACAATAAAATGTCGATTTCGGCTTTGATTCTGCAAATATCGATATAGATATCATATCTACAGTATATTGCAGCGATAGGACGACTTAAAATTATATTGTTTTAAGCAAAGGATATAAATAAATATATTTTTTTTATATATAAAGTAGAAACATATTTTTATTGTTTCGTGTATCCTAGATCCAGTTCCAGTTAAAATCGTTAGTTACATATTTAATAGACTCTTTTGTGGTTCAAATCTGGAGGGACCTCCACTACCCTTATTTCTGTCAAATAATAGCAGTCTTAAGCGTTGCTATATACTGATTTGAAGGGTGTGGTAAGAGAGACAAACTTAAAAAAGTCCCAATACCATCTTCAGGAGTAACAACGGATCTGTTTCCAACCAAGTAAGACTCTAATCTAGTCTGGGGTTAATTACAGATGTCCTTTGGTAGCACTATAAGTAATACACGGGCTGTCCTACATAATTGAACGATATTTAAAAAACAATAACAACTTTATTAACATTGTAAAGTCATAAATGAAATATAAAACTCATATATATTTAGTAATAAGGAACACTCTAAGAAACCGTTATTCTACAAGATTGAGAGAGCAAATTCATTTTTTATCTGTTCCGTTGGTACTTCGTTCGAAATTTATTGCTTCGACAGCATATCAAGGACGTAGAATAGGTCGCTTAACAAGTTTCGTAAAGATATCGCCGACGAACGAACAGTAAAACGCCTTAAAAGATACAAAGTATTGTAACATTTGAGGTGTTAATTAAAATCATTTCTTTAAATGCATTAATCGATTTCTTAAAATTTCTTATGTTATTTGTAAATTGAAGTAAAGAGTAGTTAAGTATATGAATTAAACTGTTTCAAAGTGTTTTTTGGATTTATTTCTAAACTAGCTGTTACCCGTGACTTCGTACGCACAATGTAATAATCAACTCTCTTAGAGGAATCAATCTTAGAATATAAAACAATATATTTTCTTAGTGGGTACATTATAAAATGAATCTATTATCAAAATTTCATGGTTCTAGCTTCATTAATTTTGAGTAAAATTTGTAAAAAACGAGTATACTTTCTCTTTTATGCATATATACAAATTTAGATTGCTATTAATAAAATGATAAGTACTACAAACAGTTGCATAATTTAAGCCATCTCATTAACTCCAAACTTTGTCCATTAACCTACCTTGAAAGACAAGCATTTGATGCAGTTTATATGTCCGTCAGTTTATTTTTCTGGGGAACGTAAAACAGAGATTATGAGATAGGGAAATTACATGGAATAGAGCACGTAACTCCAACCAGCGCCATCTATCGAGGAGCATGGAAACGAATGTAACTGACATTGCACGGCCTAGTGGGCTCGAATGAGCTGAGTATGCCAAGAATTTACAAGGAATACATACCTACGTAATTAGATTACGTTCTATTACTAAGTGGAATTGACACTGTTTAAACAGCAACTCGTTCAGAGATTTTGCTGCGACAGATATAACGCTAAGATTCCGTTCGTTTACACTTAGAAAATTATAAGTAAATACTTGACTGAACTCCGCTAAAAGCGATATCCTTTTTTATCTGTAAAATACTTATTTTATATTAGTTTATTGCATATATCTTTTCAATAGTCTTCATAATTAAATGCGATATTCAAATAAAGAAACGTATAACAATGAGTAAGAAGGATGTAATTTTCAATGTATAAGAAAGCAGTTATCTTTCGTAGGGTGATCAATGTGTAATTAAAATTCATCTTTTATCTTACCTACTATCTTTTATCTTTGTCCGTGTTAATGAAATATTTTCTATTTAAATCACATACATAATAAATAAAAACACCGACAACTTAGTTACTTTATCCGATTATAACTCATTTTCACCTAAAGATAATCTTTAAAGACTCTTCAAGTTAAAAATGTTACCGATGCTAAAAATCGGCAAACACACAAATCGGAACTCTTAATTTGATTGTCGGTAGTTAATGACCGCAATCCCATACAATTACATATTTGAAAAACTACCCTTCACCTACTATTTCAACAATAATTCAAAATGAAACGTGTAGTGCTGAGAATAAAGCGGTTTTTAGACGTACCGTTAATGTAATTTAGCTAAAATTAGGGACACATTTCACGATTTCATTGCCCCCCGGCCCATGGCAGGGTGAGAGTCTCACAGTGACAGAACTTGCTCGATTAATTATGTCTCTGGCCCCTTTTCGAATATCGAATGAGAATTTACAGAATAGGGTTGTTTACTTAAATGATTTCGTTTAGAAATTGAGATTGTAAGTAATTCAATTAAAAATGTATCAGCGAGAACTATTTGTTCGGAAATTTGTTGTTAAATTGAATACCGAGATCTGTTGAACGAGATTATAATTTGCCTTTCAGTATCGGAAACTTAAATTCTAAGTTAGTTAAATTGCTGTTGCTGTAATGAGTTTTATTAAAAGTTTTTAGCAATAAAAAATATTATATTGAGAGGACAGCTAATAGAAACTCTTAGAAACTAGAAACGGCCGCTATATTTTTAATAAAAAGTGGAGATTTTGTAATGACGAGAAATAGACAGAAATTACGAAGATAATCGTTGTTTTTATGAAAATATGAGTAGACATAGATACACTTGTAAAGTGGACTTTCTTAAAATACAGTTTTGATTTAATTAAGGAATAATCGTGATTATTCAAAATAATAAGTAAATTATTATAAAAGCAATAACGCAACTGCTTAAGATAATTAATTGAAAAGTGAACAACAAATACTAAAACAAGCAGTAACATAAAATTATATGTTAAATCTGTCAAGCCATTTGAACTGTAGAGCTAAAGAAATAGAGTATAGAAAAATAGGTACGTATATGTAGGTATAAAAAAATAGCTACTGTTAGTAACTCAAATAATACATTTGCAGACCTATAAAACACAATAAAATATATATGATTTTAGACTAATATTATCGCGCACTAATAATATACATTTTAATATGTTACGGGAACTCACGATATGCGGTTTTGAATTTCTTTTTGCTGATATTTCGACCCAGTTACATGGATCGTGGTCACGGCGAAACTGACCAATAAAATAATTTTTTTATTTATTTAAATTATATCTCAAAGATGCATCCGAATCACACGTAACACTGTCAAACCGCAACACAAGTTAATTTTAATTGCATAACCTAACATTAACAAAAACTTAACAAAGAACCCCATATTTTTAATTACAGAAAGTGTAAATTACAGCGAGTATTTATAAAAATAACACCTCCGAATTGTAAAGTAGTATTCGCCTTTGATTTTTGTTATTCATTTTGGCGAGGGGGTAGGGCGGACCCTTGACACCCCTTTATTTAACCCGCTTTGCTGACTTGTCAGACAAAGAACGTCGGAACGGAAACTCATAAATGATTTTATCACTGAGTATAAACAATTGTCTTGATTAAACTAATCACCGCTTCGGTGGATGTACTAATAATAATATGTGTTAATTTGTATTTTTTTTATAATACTGAAGTAGCAAACGAGCATACCGTTCACCATAAGGTGAATACCATAATGGTGCACTGCCGCCCGTGGATATCGGCAATAATCCCCAGATCAAAGTCTTATCTAAGGTTGGCCACAGACCCGTTACTACTCCTAAGAACTAAGTTAAAACGCCTAAGATAAGTTTGTCTCCCTTACCACACCCTTCAAACCAAAACTTGGCAGGGCTTAACACTACTGTTTTTCGGCAGAAATAGGTGTGGCGGTGGTGCCCCCAGAGTCTAATCCCAAAGGGTTCTACCACCTTTAAAACTGTCTATTAACCTTTTAAATGTTGGTCCAGGAAGTATATTTTACTTTATTTAATTCCTACGACAAGTGGTGGCGATAATTGGCAATTGTTTACGATAAAACGTTTAAAACGCTTTCTACACACATAGCCTTCCAGTAGGATTGTGTCGTGGGTGTCTTGGACATACAAAGACGAATACACAAACACTTAGACCCAGAACAGAAATCTAAACTGATTATTCAGATGTCTGCCTGACCGGAGATCGACCCCGGAACCCACTGCGTGTCAGTCTGGTATGGTGACCGCACCGCCATGCGGGTCGTCGCGACGACGATGACGATGGTCGTCAACAAAACTGTTGCTCGTGTATATGAGTCCTTTTAGATTTCGCGGAATCTTATCGTGGACTCCTCATAAAAGCATTGTACAGCAATTCCTGCAATACTTCACATTTCCAATGAAACAACTTCCTTACAATTTCGTATCTAACCTTGTTCCAAGACTCATTATTTCACGGTAAGGCATCACAACCCAGGAAAAAGTTCAACAAAGGAAAAGCTCGTGTTGTCATAAAATAAATAACCCATATTGCGGTTATTTAGCCTTTAGTATAAAATCTTAGGGGTTTTTCTTTTGTTTTTTTTTCTTATTCGCAATTATTTTTAGCAAACTTTAATCACAGAAAAACAAGCGAAATGTTAGAAAACAGGAACAGCAATTTACATTGCTGTAAACCTTGGAGCCATCATTTATGCATACATTAATAAGTCTTCAGAAAGTTTTATAAGTACAGGATGCTTTCATTCTACCTACTGAATTTAAGACTTTAGGGATAAAAATCTATGACTTTCCCTATTGATTCCACTCAGACCGACGATGTGGCCTTTGCATCCAGGAGTTTAAAACACAATTATTTGTATTCTTCCACTATTAATTAAGCTATTTAGTCAATTAACTAATACATTTGTTAATCTTACTTAAAAGCTTTATACTTCAAAAGAAATATATATTGCAATTCAAAAATTCTAAATTTTGCTTGCTAGCACTCCTAGCAATATCAAAATGAATGTCAAAGGGAAGTACGCTAAATTTTAATGGAAACGTTCCTTAACATTTTGGTACACCCAAGCGAATTTTCAATAGAAATTGAACCAAACTTACTTTCTTTACCGAATATGCTTTATGAAAAATATGTAGCATACAGCTAGCAACCATGAGTTCCACTCGATGTGATCGATCACCTTCGAACCTGAAGTAGGATGCAGTTGAAATCCTACGCCGTTGAAGCTTTAAAATAATAAAAATAAACGCAGTGATTTCGAAAGTAAGGCATATCACCTCTAACTAAACTCATCAACGAGCAATCACTATTCCACTGATCTTCTCAAAGACTGCTCCAAAACTCAAAATAATAGGACCAAGACCAATGCCATACAGTTATATATATAAGTTTATATATCAGTACGCTTAGATGTGCAAGTTTTTAATAGCTTGAAGACTAAATAATTCATTTGATGACGTTGCTGCCAATCTACTTGATTTCATTTCTGATGGCTATCTTTAAACATGGACATTAGACATTTAGACATTGAAGAAAATAACGTAGTGATACAGTTGTCTACTACAATTATACATATATTTTCATGCAGTAGTGTCCATTCAAATAGAACATCAATGGTATTAATAATCCTTAACTCATCCCCGCAAATGGCGCAATGTGCTTATAATATTAAAAGTCATAATTTTTATCAATTCCGACTTCGGTTGGTAAGTGACAGCGGTCCCCTCTATACTGCCTATAGATAGGGTCTCATTAGGGCTACCATGTTTCCAGATTTTCCCAAACCGAACCTATGTAGTTTGCGAGTATTATGAATACTGATGAAATTATGTAATACACGGTCTGAACGTTAAATATACGGTTCCATCTGTACAATTTCATTCAAATTGACGATAATACAACAAACCAATGTGATTTTAATTTATTGTAAGGTGCTATCTGTATTATTAACAATTTTTCACTTACCCTCCATTTCTCATTAGATTCCGAAAAAATTGAGTCTCGCTAAAATATTTGGATGCAAACCAATCAACGATCAAAACATCTTATCCTGGTTTAAGTTTACAAATGGTCACGCTGCATATTTAATCGCCGGTACAAGTCCACCCCTAGCATTTGTTTTTGCGATATATTTGTACAAACACACGCAAGTTACATAGGAGGACAAGATATTTATCTCATATACGTTGTAAAATCCAGAATTCTATCGAAATAAAAAAATGAAATCCTAGATAGTTCACTTATATTCATATTCAGTTGTACAATACACTTCGCAGCCAGTTGTTTATTAATCTTATAAGTTACCAATTGTTATCTATGTCTAGTATTATTAAAAATAATTCAATTGCATCGCATTAAAAAATAAGTACTTAATTACTTTTCTTCTTGCATTTACTTTATATTTATACATTACATTTAGATAAAATTCCATGTCAACATTATTATTATTTCCTTCTC
>MOOZ01000586.1:839728-859815 GCA_002930495.1 Cecropterus lyciades | reverse complement strand
TCATATTCAGTTGTACAATGCACTTCGCAGCCAGTTGTTTATTAATCTTATAAGTTACCAATTGTTATCTATGTCTAGTATTATTAAAAAGAATTCAATTGCATGGCATTAAAAAATAAGTACTTAATTACTTTTCTTCTTGCACTTACTTTATATTTATACATTACATTTAGATAAAATTCCATGTCAACTTTATTATTATTTCCTTCACTTCTATCTTTCATTCATTTTATCTTTCTTTTAACAGTCCATATCAAGGTCCTTCAACTTAACATAAAATCAATATTTTTCCCGATGTCTCTCTCACTTGCTAAATGTCAGTCCCCCATGCTTAGGAAGCATGGGGTCCAATGTGATAGCCACACAAGACAACCCCTGTACGTTTATTGTTTGCGATATACGCTTCTACAACGCCCTCTGTCTAGAAACTATATACATTATAATACCAACTAATACTATCACTACACTTCAATCAGTCTCAAATATAATACTAAAATGCTGACTGACTTATGCCCTTTATATTTCTAATTTTCAACTTTTCAAGATCAAATATTATTATTATATTTCTGACTGAAATCTTGTAATAAATATCATAAGAAGAAGAAATTACATATGAAGCGTACGAAGCAAAAGAAACTTTATCCCACTTAGTTAAAGTTTAAGGCGTACTTTGACCTTTTTAAGTTCTTGTAAATGGTATGTTCACGGAGTAATTACCATTTGGACAGCAATAAGTTTAGTAATCCATTAAATATTAGATTTTAGTATATATACCTATTATATAAACAATAAAAACAAAGTTTTGTTTGAACGTTATGAAAGAGAAAAATATTTTTACGCTTTAAAAATCAGAATAACTTTCAAACATTGGCCCCAGGAATATTCCCTATGAAATGTGTCCACCTACACAAGAGTAATAATATATTCCACAAACTGTCACCAAATTAAAAGTAATTATTATATTTTGAAATAGAAACTTCTGTGAAACATTTTGAAGCGTATATTTTTACAATTTACAGAAGTAACAAACGAGCATACAGTTCACCTGATGATAAGTCACAACTGCCGCCCATGGAAATGTGTAATCAACCCTAGATAGAATTTGAGTCATGTCATTAGATTGACCATACTATATGTATAGGCGTCGGTACCCCGAGCACTAAGTTAGGACGCTAAATAAAAATGTATCTCTCTTACCACACCTTTCAAACCACACAATGATCTTCATAAATATTGTGACTAAAATGCTTATAAATTATTTCTTATTTATTCAGAAACGAAATAATTAATATTGAAAGTATCTTTCGTAAAATTGAGGCGAATCTCGTACACGGGTAACATGGGTGAAAAGAGCTTCGCTTCTACACGCCGTCATTCGGCCATCTTCGGGTAAACTCGGCGGCCGTGTGAACATACACTAATACCCCGTAATAGCGCGGCTACAATCGTTTAAGCTTATGCCAGCAACCTCTCGATATGTACTCAATAAAAGGTTTTTTTACGTTTTTCTTTTAAGCTCTTTAACAGTGACTTACTGTTTTAGTATTTAGACACGTTTTTATGTGCACAAATGAGTAAATACTATAATAGTTCGAATCAATTGTTTAAAACAACTGCTTCAGTACAATACGATAAAATAAGTTCGAAATCAAAATCCGTGAAATATTTTTTCCGATATCAAAATTAGGTAACAATTAAGTAATCTATTTAAATAATTTAAAAAGTCTAGAGAAAACTGCCACTGACAAAACTATGGGCATAACGACACTTATTTTTTTCTGTCTTTAGAAATTCGTTTTTCGTTCTGGTTGAGAAATAATTAGGTGCCGATGTAATCAGTATCGTTTTCACCGAATTTCAGACTTCTAAAATAGATTATTTATCAACTAGCCGTTTTTTACCTACTTCTCAAAGGAGAGAGGTTATCTATTTCTCACGTATATATTTTTTATATATATTTAGCGATGGTTTTACATTATTCATGTTATTATCAATACGAATCCATTTGTCTTATTGATGGGCACAGATCCCGAGGCCATAGTCCACCTGGTAGTTCAACTTTCATGACCCGCATGGCCGAGCGGTCTTTGTGTGACTCCGACCTGACCGATATCTAAAAAATGAATTATTTTAGAAATTTCTGTTCTGGGTTTAGGTGTTCGTGTATTCATCTTTGTGTATTCATCATATTCAAGTTATTTAAACATCATTTAACAATTAATCAATTAACTACACAAACCTTAGAGAACTTCTTTTACGGAGAGATATATATAGTATGTATATATATATTAGAAATTCGCACCCCAATTCTACGAGGGTAAGAATGAGATACAGATCTCTAGGCTATTACTTTTTCATCACAATTTGAACATATTACCTTACTATCCAATAAGGTTAAAATAAGATCTCGGTTTTTAAGACTAATCCTTAGTTATTTGTTCTTAGTCTCAGTCTATTCCATTTATATACTCGTCGTTACGTCGCCATATTTCATATTTACATCGATTCCATGACGCATATACTATTCTGAACTTTATGAACCTAGACATACAGATCACGTGTCTGTACAAACATGAATATAAAACTATAATATAGATCATAGCACCCCAAGCTACCCCTATACATTTTGCGCACCTCGCTATGGGGTAGCGTGACTTACGTTACTATTCTGCAGATATGATCAGGGGTTGGTTTTTAAACAAACTTATTAAACCCTTAGCTTTTTACAGCTTTTGTCATCCTATTTTTATTTTTAATTTCATATATGGGTGTAGTTATATGGAATTAGAGTAATAGCTCTAATATTAGAAAGAAAACTTATTAATATTCAATTTATTAATACGATTTGATCTACACCGATCCTACTCAAATTCGTTTTATAATGTCAACATTATCTATTTATTGTTACATTGTAGTAAAATATGTATTTTTATAAGGTTCCCAAAAGAATAGCGTATTGAACAATCGATTAAGAGCCTTTTTTCCCATCACGCAGGTCTGTATACACGATGCGTACCTGCCACGCATCCATTCTTTCCTTAAGTACTTTCCAGTCAAGTGTTGTACGCGTGGGTCGCGAAAAGACGCGAGTTAATTCCCGCGCGTGGAAGAGTCACGCACGCGTGATAAGAAAAAATAATCTTATAGTAATCTCATTCTGTGAAGTTTAAAAAATATATCAAATTGTCATAATTTCTTTTGTTGAGTACTTCAATTTACGCAACCAAAACTTCGGATCATAATATAATAGACATAAACTTCTAAATGGACTAAGGCCGCCAAGACTATAAATGAAATCTTAAAAAGCCGTAAAGAGTCATCACTATTATCTCTTTCCGTTGGAAGCCGGTCAATCGTTACATCACTAATCATATTGTCCTACAGACAGCGAATAGGCGATACGCTATCGGTGTGATTTTTTATCAATTTTATACAAATTTGTGCAATTGTCTTTGTGTGTGTCCAGGGCATCTATGGTTCATAAAACAAAGAAAGAGTTAATAAATTTTGTATTTATAAAATTATTTACAAGAGAGCAGTACCGCTGCTATACCTATCCCTATACTTCTACTGATCTCCTACTAAAAATCTCCCACTAAATCTTGCACTTTTATTGCTGCATTTTTCTTTTTTAACGTATTGCAAATTTAAAAGTTCAAAAGTATTATTGGGAAATCTTAATAGCCAACAACCTCCACTTTAATCCTGTTTATTCCCACTTTAAACATAATCAAAATAAGCAAAAATATAATTAGTATTTTCATTATCCTACAGTTTCTTCTATTTAATCTATACATCGCTCACGGGTAAACATGTCTTTAAGGAATTTGTATATCACGTTTATCGTTATTCGTTACGCTCTCTAGTGTTATCGTTGAACACCAAAGATTTCTTTTATTCCAACTATTAGCGTCCCACAGCTGAACATGGACTCCCTTTCAGATTGGGAAGGATTACAAATATATCTATACTAATATTATAACGCTGAAGAGTTTGTATGTTTGTTTGAACACGCTAATCTCAGGAACTAATGGTCCGATTTGAAAAATTCTTTCGGTGTTAGATAGCCCATTTATCGAGGAAGGCTATAGGCTATATATCGTCACGCTGAGACCAACAGGAGCGGAGCACCAATGAAGAATGTTTCAAAATCGGTTCTTTTTTTTCTAATGAGAGCATCCGCTGCGTGCGCTGCGTAAACGGTTAGTTTCTTAAAAATTATGTATGACAGAATTGATCCCCTTTAAAAGTTCTAAAAAAAATTAGCGACAGCATATGTCTATCTTTTCAGGTAAACTCACTGTACCCTTTTATATGGTAACCAAATTTCTTCCAAAATAATGCATTATTTGCGAAGTTGTTTTTATAAATATAATATTTACTCTTATCCAAATAAATGCATAAATTAGTTTTCTTAGTAGTAACTAATACGCGGGTGAAACCGTGGGCGCAGCTAGTGACTGATAAATGTACTGTGCAATTATACTGTTACACATTTAATCTTAGGACGCTTTATGTTTTTTTTTAATAAAATTAAATATAAATTAAATAGATAAATATTTAATGCTGTAAAAATAAAGTGTGGTGGTCTTAACAATCCTTCCAATTCCTGCACAAAAAATGGCACTCCGGACGTGCCGACAGAAGTGAGAAATCGAAAAAATATCAACATACATGTGTATCTATGTACCTATATACATAATATAATATATAGACGTGTCGGTTACAGTAACTGTGTCGCGAGTTCGATGATTTTTTCCTATCTCAAAAAATCTAGTTAATCCAAGAAAAAAACAATTCTTTATATTAAAATTGTCTATATACAACTTCATGACACAACCATAAGATATTACAGATATATCAGTAATCAATAGTACATGTCAGGGAATCAAACCTCAATCAACTTAAATTAGCAAGCAAAATTGATACCTCAGGACCATCCTTTCATATCACTCCCTAGACGTATGTCATCGTAGATAAATAAACATGTACCCGAAAAGTATGAAAAACTCAGTCAATATCAACCCTGACCTCGTTACTTCAAGGATTCCACTAACGTACTTGTACCAGCATACGCCTTTTATGTGACATGATAAAAATATTTGCAAGTTTTATTAAAAACATACGATTATTTGAATATGAAGATTCTTTTCTGAAAATATTTTCGATTCTTTTTTTTTCAATTATTTTGATTCACTACTGTTTTGTTTCAAAATACAGTTGGATAATATGTAAAATAAAATGTTCATAGTTTCTCTTATTAGTTTCATTATAAGTATATTAAATTCTGTAATAGAAACAATTTGGTCAGCCATCTTGCAAAAATGTATCAAGTCATGCGGATGACAAGACAGTCTGGTGTAATTACAATGTATATCTTTAATATTGAACGCAACATTCACATCAAAATCATATTCATCATCGAGTTGATGATGATCATATTCATCATCGAGTTGATGATGATGAATATGATTTTACCGTCCCACTGCTGGATAAACATTATGTTGCTTGAAGCTGATCCATCCAACCATATTAGCCTTTCGAGGTCCTATGCTGAACATGGGCTTACAGGGCGCCACTCCAACCGGTCCTGTGCCTTCTCAATCCAACGGTTGATATTGATATGATGAGCTTATATTATTTATCAGTTTCACGATCGCCTACGGTAACATAAACTCCATCTTTTCAACCTTCTCAGTCTCTTTCTTTTTCTGAAATAAAAAGTGTCCAATGTACCTACATTCCTTTTAAACTTCCGTCAAAATAGGTTCAGTTTGTTTCCAAGTTCACCCGAACATAATTTTTAAAAGGGTTTCTGTGTTCGATATCTTGCAAATAGATATGAGATAAGGAAAATCAGCTAAAATCACCAACAGACGTTTCAATTTTATTATTACGGTATATTTTATTTGGCTCCTCAACTCTTTACATTATATGTGTTTTTATTATTTCTCTCTTACTATTTCTGCTCCAGATACTTAACCTTTAGGTACTTGTCCAGTATTTCACAGACAAGCAAGGTATAAGAAGTTAAAATGTTAATTTCATCAAAGCATCAAATTAAAGTGACATCAGCTTTGAAGAGATCCTCTCCAAATATTTCCATTGTCGCAGCGCTCAGTTCATTGTTCATTCCACGTTTTGTACGTGGTGTCGTATACAAAGTTCTGCAGTGGCCACTTGTTCTAAAGTAGACATGTTAAACTGCATATATTCTTATTCTCTACAAATAACAATAAGTGTTCATCATATATAAAAAAAATATTTTGAGTTTCTTTTTTACTTTGTATCTTGAGCAATAATCATAAACATCTATGTATGTCTGACAGTAACGCTTGATATCAACTATCATATATATCAGTAGAAGCGCACGTGTTTGAAAACATACATTCTTAGATAGTTACGATTACGCTTGTTCTATACATAAACGCTTTCATAAACGCTTTCTACACTCATAGCCCCACAGTAGGATTCTCTCCTGTGTCGTGGGTGCCATGGACACACAAAGACGAGTACACAAACACCCAGACCCAGAACAGAAATCTAAACTCATCATGTCTGGCCGGGGATCGAACCCGGGACCCACTGCGTGTCAGACCGGTATGGTAACCTCTCCGCCACGCGGGTCGTCAAATACGTACATATACATACGTACATATACAAATTCATTGTATTTAATTAGCCTTAACGCTACTCATTCTGAGACTAGAAATGTCCTAGTAGCCAGTAAAGGGTACATGACGATCACATAAATATAGACACATTTATGCCCATTTTCCACATCACATTTGCCCATCTAGATTAATATAGCTTTCTAGGAAAGCGAATGATTAGAATAGCTCCTATGGAGTTCAAGATTACTTCTGACATAGAAACAGTCTGTTTATAATAACTATGTTTGCATAATACTTAGTTCATGATCAATGACAATTATCATCGTGACTCCGAGACATTGGCTTCGTGGCTTAAATACATTATTCTGCTGACTACAAAGCCGAACTGAATCTACAATCCGCTTTAATTTTGCTAATTACTCAAGATTCTGACCTTGATTCGAATAATACATTTTTATGTCTCCTTTCTCTAATCTTTCATCCTTTCCAAGACTACAGAAGACAAGCAAGCCCTGTAAATGATGTAGTCAATATTTTAAGGCTAGCCCATGAAATATCCCATGTTAAATAAACAACAAAATATCATTATGGAACGATCAATTTGAAGGTGGTCGAACTCTTTGTGGTTCCACTCCGGATGCACCACCGCCACACCTATATTTGCCTAATAACAGCAGTGTTATGCGCTGTTGTGTTCTGGTCTGAAGGGTGTGGTAAGGGAGACGTACTTTTCCGAGGCATTCTATTTTAGCCCTCAGCGTAGCAACGCGTCTATGGCTTACCTTAGGTGAGACTTTGATCATACCTGGGGTTGATTACAGATGTCCATAGGCGGCAATAGCCACTTACCATCAGATGTGCTGCTCGCTCGCTTGCTACTTCCATACTATAAAAAAGTAATAAAAAAATAGTACTGGCAGCCGTTAAATATAAAGAAGTTAGTTTGTATATCGGTCGCTATACACCGGATCACTTATCTAAGTGCACGTATACGCACACGTATCAAGAAGTGACGTGACAGTGTGGCCATTCACTCGACAGTCCACCGACGCATACCGCTATACACAACTCAACGTATTAGCCTTAAATGGGAAGTGAGCTACTCAGTGGATTGATTGATCTACATGCAAACACTTCACGATTGGTTATTTCCAGCCTAAGATGAAACGTAAAATTGTAGAATACGCTCTTCTCAGGTATTATAAGGGTTTGGTAGGTTTGGTATCTTCGAAATTTTAATAACAACGTGAAACCAATTTAGAGTTGCAAGTCGAAGGACCATCATCAGTTTGTCTATCATCCTTTCTTTAATATACATTTCCGTGGATGTATGGATGATGGATGGATTTCCTTATATTAATAATAATGAATGTTAACACTATTGCACTTCTATAAGCCGACAACGTATAATGAAGAGAAAGCGACAAATATTAATATTCAAGAGTAAATAACGCTTTTCACCAAAGTAATCCAGTAACGAAATACAAGCACTTAAATCTGAATACGTAGATAACAACGTAGTATTTATTTCTATACATGATTTAACTCTTTGTATCAAAGAAATGTCACATCGGCATTGTGACGTAACAACAACGATGCTTGAACAACGATAAACTGCGATAGCATAATAAATTAATGTATCCGCGGCTACATGTGTATTGTTCATGGATCATTGAATTCAAATAGCGAGCAATTTGACACCGATATTGGTAACGTTGCGAAATGTAGGTACACAAATCTTAGCGCCGAAAAATGTGTCAAGATCGAAACCTGAGTACTGCAGCATAACTTCATCGGATAGGTATGCGGCATTTTAACTTTTATGTTTATGTTTAGGCTTTTGACTGAAACTGCACTTCGGTTCCGAAATTATCGGTTTGGTACGGTTTGGAAATATGACCTTTCTTTTTTTGACATCGCCACAAATTTGATATGGCATATTACGATTTGTTCTTATGACTACACGATTTCCATTTGCTTTCACTTTGTTTTTTTATGACCCATATTTAAAAAAATGTGTATTTAACCTTGAAATTATCCCTACATGTGATAAGTTTATTTCGAAATCCAAAACCACAGTGAAATAATATAATCGTACTCCCTGAACCTAAAAGTTACTAGTAAGAATAAGTAACTTTATCAGATCATTTTTATACTATGCTCAAACGAAAGGACAAACATTGAAATGTCGAAATTAACAAACACACTGTAGGAGGAAGATGAGAAGCCTACACTAAATAGTTCTGAATCAGCAAAAACAATACAATAATACATGAAAATATTTAATTACGACGGCGACGGCCACTGGAGGCCGACCCACTTTTAAGTGTACATTTGTAGGTCGTTTATCGCAGTCATTTCCCTGGTACCAGTGTATCACGCACAGTACACTTCTAATAATCACTCGTTGAGCGTTTCTGCTACGCAACATTCAATACCCGCTCACATTTCCATCCACAAATTCTACTGTTATTCCGTAAAGCAATGAATTAGGTTCAAACATTTGTTTCGGTCTTTACATGTCTTCGACACAACAATGTTAGGTAAATAGACCGTTTTTGTGAATACTTACCAGCTCCATCCAAGGCCAAGCATTGAGAAATATCATTAACGTATGGACACTCTTAATTGCATTCGAATAGTGTCAATGTTAATAAGGTGTTTTAGAGATGTTACAAATCCAGTTTCATATAATCTAGGTTAGGAAAGTGTATCTAGAGTGCAGGTTTGACCGTTTTGGAGTAATTGTTATTTATAATTTTGATTGGTTACCTACATTCTCCTGATTAAATCACATTCAATTTGATCTCAATTCGTGTGTTTTTATACAATACGTTAAAGTATTTCCAACTAAGTAGAATTCGAATCATTTATTATAGTATATTGTGAGTCGAGGGCACAGCACTGATAAACCGGTGGTACCTGTATGTTTCAACTATTAACGCAGAACTATTCAAGGTAGTTCTGATTTTTGAAGGTATTTATAGAATTCTTTATCACTTTTAGATGTGTTAATGAAACGCTCTTTATATTTGTTATTTCGAGAAAAGAAGTATAAAGAAATAGTGTTGCAATGGGTGAATGAAGCAAAGTTGTTTCCGTTGATATAATTATAGAGAAGAGTGGTGTTCTTTGGAACCATTTAACTGTCCCTTCTCTTCCTGCTTTTTTTCTTGGTTTCGTTGCATTTTTTGACACTTTATAAGATTTAAGTAGCAAACGAGCAGCAGTTCACCTGATGGTAAGTTGCCACTGCCTAAGAACATCTGTAAGTTTTAACAGGGGTTAAAGTCAGGCTACTCCCGAGGACTAAGATCGTCGCCTCGTATGAAAACGAACCGGAAACCACACCCTTCCACCAAAACTGTTTCCGTTCGCTCAACGCTAAATATGTCTATAAGACTGTTTCTATAATAGTTTTTTATATATATGTTATTGTTAAAGTTAGTTTCTTATTAAATAGTTTAATCTTCATTGAATGAACTCGAAATGATTTTTTGCTTATAATCTTGCGAAGTAAAACATCCGCAATAGAAACTGTAGCTTACGTAAGAAACCACTAAGGCAATCTACTAATGTTAGGCCTTAGCGAAAACGGAAATCTTCCGTTCCGATTCTAAGTTTTATTAAGAATTTAGCTCTTCAATTCAAAGATGAGTTTCTGTTTATTTGGCTATAGCTTAGATTTAGTCCTATCATGTGGAGACGTAGATTGAAATTCCTTATTATAAATGCTATATTTTGTACGATCTTCTACTCAAATGTTGCCTGAACTAAGGTTAACTTAGCAATATTAGTCATTAAAAGAACAGTTTTTTATATATACATAAACCTAACGATAAGGCATACGGGATACCTGATGGAAAGAAGTCACCGTCGCCTATGGACATTTGCATCACCAGGGGAGTCACCAATGCATCGCCGGCTTTGAAGGAAAGCTCTTTTCGCACCCTTTTTGAAGAACCCCATATCATAGCGCTCCGGGAATACCTCAGGAGGAAGTTCATTCCACAACTTGCACGTCCGTGGCAAAACGAGCGTCCAAACCGAACCGTGCACGACCGCCACGAGTCCAGTTGGTTTGGATGGAACTTCATTCTTCGGCGAGTGGTGCGGTGGAGGAGAGGTGACGTAGGCACCAGGTCAAAAAGTAAAGCCTGTAGAACACGCAGAGGGAGCCTATGTCCCTCCGTAGACTCAAAGGTTCTAACCCGGTCGGTGATCCTTGGGTCGTTGACGATTCGGATTGCGCGGTTTTGCACGGAGTCAAGTGCGATACAAGCAGTACTCCATGTGGGGCCTCAATTGTGCTTTATAGAGCATAGCGAGTTGCCCCCCAGTGAAGTACTGCCTGGTTCTTATAATTAATTGTAGTACTGTACATGGCTACAGCTCGATCATAAACTATCAATGAATATGTATACCGTTGATATTTGTGTATTAGAATTTATAGAGTAATATTTGTCGTAAATGTAATATTTTTGGATTCTCCTACGATTCTAGGACCTATACTGCCTTGTTTCTGGTAGTCTATCAGAAACAAGGCAGCTATATGGTACTCTTATAAATTAATGTCTATATTGCCTTTTAAAGCTGATTTGTTCTAATTTTAAGGGTTTCTACAGACAGAGGTACTAATATAGGGTTCCAAATAAATCGATTTCCTCAGTAGGTACTCCTATTTTAAAGTAAATTAACGATATTCCTGGTTATGTAAGGCCATTCAACACTAATGGAGGACATGGTCGATAAAAAAGAACCACGGAAATAAACACAGTATTCTTGAGTTTACAAGCAAGCAATTTGGGGATTTGAATATGGGATTTTGTGTCAAGCATACGTGTTTAACAAAATCATCACATATACCGCAACATATAGATAACACGTTGATGGCATATGAATTTTTTGTACGGGCATGTATCATTTAAGTGCATAGCTGATAAGCATCTATCATTGACACGGGACTTTCACCTTTATGTAATAGGTCGTTAGGTCGACAGTAGCTCACAAGATGTCTACAGACGGGGAAATACATGGCTAATGAATAATTTACACCAACCCACATCACTTTGAGATACATAACCATCTACTGTTAGAAATTGTTCCATACGTTAGTTAAAGTTTATTGAGCTTAAGAATGAGAGCTTTCTTTTCTCGGGTCGATTTGTTTACCAACTACTACTATACATATTTGATAGTATATATGTAGCTTGTGTGAGTATAGAAGTAAATGATTCTGTCATATTGTCCGTCTGATGCTAAATGGCAACTGTCGTCCATGTACATTTTTCATCAACATAATCAAATAAACTAGGTTTTATTCTTGTTTGTTAACAACAGATGCGTTGCGCAGCTCTTTTCCCATATCAAACTCTTCAAAGCAGAATACAGCAGAGCTTTACACTGCTATTATAAGGTAAAATAGATGTTGCGGTGATGCTCCGAAAGTAAAACCACGAAGGAATCTGGCCTTTCGAAGAACCTTTCGAAGGTATGTGTATACCGCTGTAGGCCTGGAAGCCTATGTCCCTGCAGTTTCGGGACCAGGACCAGCCACGCAAGTGACCACGGGAATGCGGTTTGTGTTGCGTACCAAAAACACCAGATGGTGTGGTGGTCTTTTACGCCCACCTAAGCGGAGCCCGACGGTACTTTGCTCTAACAGGACTCGGTTACTTTCCTTTGGAGATTCCGTAGTTCTCTTCGGAGTACCGAAGACGGCCACAGGAGTGTTGTTAGTTGCAACCAAATCCAACATAACTCAGCATCGCTCTCATGGCGAAGGGTACCTTATGAAGGTCCAAAATGTTCTGTAGAAAACTAGTAAATGAGGTGTCAGGCAATACTGTTTGAGTGGTTGTGCTGTAGCTCGATCTGGTTATCATCGTCGCTTATAATACGAAATCTGGTTCACTGCTAACCAGAGTCAAAAATCAATAAAATGTTAATCATATTTCTATAAATAAACCGAACTCATTGTTTCAAATTCCGTGGAATATCCATAAAACGCTTTACTTATTGAATTTCAACGTACAAATTTAATTCCTATGAAAATCATTATTTGCATCCCACGCGGGTTTTCAAGGAAAGCTGCACTGAGTAGATAATATAACGGATAGTAGGTACTTGTTTTCTTGAAAGTCGGAGCACATATTGAATGAAACAAAAATATTTAAATAAAATTTGTTCTGTTTGTTCATACAGCTCTGCATAAAAAGAAAATATTCATCAGTTTTAATCGACTTCAAAAAGAGGAGATGCCTTATATTTTCCGTTTCCTGGTTTATGGTACATAAGGAATATTGATAGTCATAATATAATCTACATACCTAAAAGTTCTCTAAGAAAATTTTCAAAGTTGTGTGAAGTCTACCAATTCGCACTTGGCCAACATGTTGGGCTATGGCATAAGGAGAGAAAACCCGTGCCGGGGACAATAATGGGTTCACGAGAGATATCGTAAAGACCCTTATACATCATATCAGTCCACACTAAGTATGTATAGATAAACATATTATATAGAATCAAATGGCATTAGGAACTTGAGTACATTACATAATACCTAACGAGCAAGAGATAACTATTATATATATTAGTTATCTCTCGTATAATAACGCTAACTGTACTCAACAGCCATGATTAAACTTGCCAAACCAGCCTCACGTTACAAATATAAGACAAGACAGGCACTGGAATTTGCTTTTATTGTCATGTAAAAAAATGTATTATATAAACAAAAAAAGCAAATCTGCTGAATTTACCGAAAAAATCCCGAATCCTCTCAGTTGGGGTTGTGTTCCGATCCGGTGATAGTGTTAAAAAAAATGTTACTGACAATTTGTAAGTGCCCCCGAAAGCCCATATAAAATAAATATATTTCAAATCATTTTAAAAAAATATTTTATGATCGGTTGTAAGATATTTCTAACATCTTCCTCATATTTAAGCACATAAATGAGTGAATGGAATAATAAATACTGCAGATATATATAAAAATTAAACATCTATATGTTTCGTATGGTATCCACTTTGTATAGTGTTTTTTTTTTATTTTAAATAAAAGCGAATAATGCTTGAAAGAATTAGTGGGCTGATTTAAAAACTAAATATAATTACAAGATGCTTCCTTAAGTTGCGAATAAAACGAGTGAGACTCATTTCGATGGTGCAATAATACGAAATGTTTATTTCTTTTAACTATTCAGAAATAACGCTAAGAAAGATCATATAAGTCAGTATGAAAATATACTTCAAATAAACTAGACGATTCCACTTATAGAATGTTGCATAAATTATCATACTGTACGCATTTCTACACAACGATATGAATGAAATCGAGCTTATCAGTGTCTCTCAAAGTTGGATATCCTAGAAAATCATATGGAGGTCGTTGGGAAACGCGAAGCTCCGTTAAATAAAAAGAGGAACAATATTAAGTTACAGTAAAAACATATTTTAACAATGGAAATGTTAATTAATTTTTATTTAATGGACGTAGGCTAATTATGACTAGAAATAAAATCGTACAAGCAGTTCTTAGTAACGAGGGTTCTGCATCTCTATTCTATGACGAAATATTTTTACATACTACATACCTTTACTATGTTAAACTATTTGACTAATTTAGGTCGGTATGAAAAAGATCGAGTAACACTGGAGTATAGTAATGTAAGATATTGCAGATATTATTAAGATTAAACCATCTATGAGAAGTTCAGCATTATATCTTTTTATTACTTACAAGGAAATCGAGATCGTTGAACAAGATTGGGAAAATACTTTTTTGCGTAAAAAAATATTTTCATATTTACTTTTTCAGTTCAAGTATTCAAATAAATATGCCATTAACCACTTTTATAAACTAGTAATGAAATGTAATGCAATATTTATAATAATAACAACTCCTCTGGTGTTAGCGACGATGACGACTTTCTATCAGGTAGCCTGTCTTTCTCATCGTTAGATAGTTAAAAAATACTCTTTACCCATCCATCTCCATTGCTACACTTAGTAGTTTATTACATAAAGCGGTCTTTGAACATTCGTAATTAGTTTTGACAGCACAAATACGTAAAATCTTTTATTTGAAAAACAACCAACGAGCAAACCACCTGGTCCCTGCAGATCCGGGCTTAGAATGGGGCTACGGTATCCCTTGCCTATCGTAAGAGACCAAAAGGGGGCTTCAGGAGTTGCAGACGGCAAGTGTGGGAGCTCGAACTGCTCATCAAACAACCCCGGGAAGGACGACGGTATGTGTGGTCGCGTACTGTCGTAAAGACCAGAGGGTGTAGTGTGTCACTTCGGTGGATCCCAAAGCGGCAATGCGCTCAGAGGTCACCGGTTGTGTTCTGGAGATCTCGGAGTCCGCTTTGCAGCACCGAGGACGGCCACCGAGGGGGTTTTAGGGCGGTAAATTCCCACATACTCCGGCGTAGCTCCCACGGCGTCAGGTATCTTATGAAGGCTTCCTCGAGAACAGAAAAAAAGCAAACCACCTGATGTTACGTTGTCACTTTGGTACAAAGCAAAAATGACGAACAAACGTAAACTTTAAATGTAGATTCGAATATATAATATCGAAATGAATTGCGAATGACGGGTTTCAAGTTTCAAGTTACAATGTCGACCTGGTAATGAAGGCGAGGTCAAGATGAGGCGAATAATTGTCGCTACATTATAATAAATAACTAAACCTAATACTATTCAGTCGAATTGAAAAATTGTTTTACAGAAATGACATATACATAAATTGGTGGTAAAACTGACTCCGAGGGCACTACCGTCACATTTATTTGTGCGTAAACAGCAGTGTAACATGAATGTTAGTTTAGAAATTAATACGTATTTTATGCGTACTGTTACACATAATATGAAGGAGACCTCTTGAGTGACTTACATCCCAGCACGGTGGCTTAAACATTTCTAAAATTACCTCACGCAATTAATGGACGACCCCTTTTACGCCCTTATTTTTAATACACTCTATAACGAGGGAATTCTATCGCACAATACATTGCTGAAATAAATCTAGTTATAACGGTATGTATTTTTGAAATTAGCCAAATGTTAAGCAAGTGAATGTCAATAATACGAAAATGGAACATTTCATAATCACAATTGATCAAATTCTTCGACAGCAGAATATCTTGTATTTCTTAATTTTGTCACAAATAATTGGAAAATTCGTTCCGATCGCAATCTCATTTACTCATATCGCAATGAGATCGAGCAATAGACCCAATACTATAAATTGTTCCGTAAAAAACATTTTAAATCAAATGTACTGAAGATTTGATATTTTAAAGGTTTTTTTTTATTATATGAGCTTCCATACAAATGACCATGCAGTCCACCCGACGGCAAGCCACCGCTGCCCCGCACCCGTAATCAGTGCTTCCAGATCGTGATTATAAAATTACATTATTATCTACTGGAAATTACAGAATTTTGTACAAAATTACAATACATGTACATACATGATGTTTAAAACAATTTTGAAGGGAAATTTTGTTCGGCGAAATAAGAAAGGTCAAAAGGTAAGGAATTTTTTTTGTAACGAGGGGGAAACCTTCAAAAGGTACCCGACGCCGTGGGAGCAACGTCAGGTTAGGTGGGATTTTTACCGCAGTAAAACTCCCCCAGTGGCCGTCCTCAACGCTCGAGCTCCCTATCTTGCCGCCCGCAACCCCGGAAGCCTCCTTTTAGCCCGTAGCCCTATTCTGGTCCCGGAACTACAGGGACGAAGAAAAGTCACCTATTTCCCCACTTTCCCTGGGATTGTGCGATTTGACGACAAAAACAATCCTTCCTTATATCATAATCGAAAAAAAAATTTACTGTATACTGTAATGAACTAATAAAGTATAGAGTAAATGTCGAAAATATAGTAGATCTCTTGTATTTACAGTGCATCTGGAAGCACTGCCCGTAATCAATCCCAGATGAGATCAGAGTCCTACCTAACGTTAGCTACAGATGCGTTGCTATCCCTGAAAACTAAGTTGGAACGCCTCAAATAAGTGTATTTCCCTTACTACACCTTTCTGGACAGAACACAGCAATGCAAAACACTGTTATTACGCTGAAATAGATGTGGCGGTGGTGCTTCTGGAGTCGAACCACAGAGTTCTGCCACCTTTAATCGTGGTGGAACGAGTATGATTCGACCGAGTTACCACCGTTACACCTGTTTCTAACATGCATGCGTTTTGTTAGAAGGGTATGGATGAAGGCTAACTTAAATACGTGGCAATCGACAGTCTTAGTCTTCAGGAACTGCAACACATTTGTGATTAACTTCAGAACATCTGGTCTGATGGAGTGATGGTCTGGAACATGGAGTTGATTACAGATGTCCAAAGGCGGTTATGACTACTTACCATCAGGTGGACTGCATGCTTGTTTACTATTTGCTAAAAAAATTATTTATCAGTCGAAATGCTTAGTAGGTAACTAATATATGTATATTAAAATTTGTTGAATAACTTGGGCAATATTTGCTTTGGTAAAGATTCGTGTGGTTGAAATTGCAAGCTCATTTGTTCATTTTTTGTTAAAAAAATCTGTATGTTCCCTGCAAATTGTCTCATACGGTTATCCCAACCCCTATATTACTCCAATTTATCTTACATATTAAATGACCGGTTTAGACCTTCAGAACCAATATGAAAACAATCCTCGTCATTAAAATATTGTTCAGGACTTGCTATAAATATTATATAATAAACACACATTAATGTTATTGTTATGTATTGCTATATAATATACCTATAAGCCGTGAATAATAACCGTGCCATCTGTATTACACAATAAATAAATGTTACCATTGAAATAAATATTTGTACGCAGAAATTACGGCACATAACGTTTAGTGACCACGAAATAAAATAAAGTATTGTGTATTTTGGTTCGACTCCGGAAACACCACCGCCATACCCATTTCCACCAAATAACAGAATATGTTATGCATTGTTATGTTCTGTTCTGAAGGGTGTGTTAAAAGAGATATACTTATCACAGGCGTTAGTCTTTAGGGGTAGCAACGCATCTGTGGGTAACCTCAGGTAAGACATCTTATCTGGGGTTGATTACAGATGTCCATGGACAGTGGCCACTTACCACAAGGTGGATTGCATGCTCGTTTGCTATTTTCATAAAAAAAGATAAAATGAACCCCACTGGAATACTTTCCATGTGTCACCTTATAGGAATTAATTTGAGTAAAGACGTTTAGAACCATTACTGATATAATTATTGTCTGCGAACTAATTAATCGCGGTATCGGTATGTCATTCCGTAAGATAATAGCGTGAAAGATAAACGAACAAGGCCGGTATAAGTATAACCGATAACAAATATGGCGGCTGTTCTCAGCCATTTCTTACTCTTATTTAGTATTCAGTTAAAGGTTTTGATCAGACTTGTGGCATTTTTTAAATATTATGATATATAATTATTTTTAGTTGTTTTTTTGTTGTTAAATTTCATTGTCAGTTGTGGCATAATATCAATTGATTTTATTTTAAATTTGATTTTATTTTAATAATTCACAAATTAATATTGATGGGTGTTTTTTTTAAGTTTAAAATAAATTTAAAGTAAGTTTCCATAAAACGACTACCGTTTATCTCGCCTAACATTGCATGTATACGATTTCGTTTTAAGTCACACCTTGCCACAACCATAACCATTAAAAACGTGAACAATGAATGTTTTGAGAAAACGTAATAACCTCGTACTAAGGGCGTATAGACACAAGTAAACAGCCAAATAGTAATTCCGAGACATGCTCAGCAATGAATAAGTAATGTTATTGAGACCCACTTAGTTTGGCTACTGAGTGGGTATAACGAGACACTTGTGAAGCGATCTTAGCTACAAGCCTATCCAGTTTAAATCGATATACTTGACATTGTTGTAAGTCAGACTTACTGTGTGCCGCTCTTGAATTATCGTTATATTTTTAGTCATAATCCGCCAAAACTAAAATTATCGTTAACCATTACTGTCTATTGCTCTTTACAGTGTTAAGTAGTACGAGTTGGTTACGTTTACTCAAAACGTAGTGTTAGTACAATGTATTTTGCCCGTTTATGTTTCTTTTTTAGTCATACCTTGCCATAACCATACCTTGAAAACGTAAACAGTGAACGATTTGGACAAAAACAAATTCGTACTTACGGAACGTATCCAAACCACGTGACCATTTCAGGGGGACGAGGGGTCTTCAAAGTACCGCGTTTGGCCACAAGGACGAGGGGGGGGGAGTTAGGTTTCGTCACGTAGGCACGTAGTCGTAAAGGAAATCTCGCGGTTTTTTGCAAAAAAAATGAAGAAAAAGCGTATTTATGAATAACTACGTGAAAACTAGAGGGGGAGGGGCGGTCAACTTGTATACCACTACTGATCCGAATTGAAAAATTACTCTTGTGCTGAGTCCATTTATTAAGGAAGGCTATATATGTATCATCACGGTATGTTTGTTTATATTGTTAGGTACTAACTGGAGAAACCGTGAGGCACAGCTGGTTATTATTATATGAATGAATGAATTCGTACATCAAGTTAACTGGCTGAGTCGATGAGAATTGGCGTGGAGACTGGCAGTGAGAGCGGCCTCGTGACGTCACTGAGGTCGCCGCGACGCCTTCCTGCATCGCAATCGGAATATCAATACGAAATCACAATCACGTTATTTGGAAGTTTTATTATCTAAAATAATTGAAGAACAAAAAATAAAGTTATAAAACTTGAATACTAAGTTGTTGCCTGTGAGTTCGATCGAAAATACTATAAAACAAAATAATATAAATTTCACCCATATTAAACCCCATAGGGGTGGAACATCAATTTATATCTTTTTTTATCGAATTGAAGTAGCAAACGAGCATGCAGTCCACCAGAGGTAAGTGGTTACTGCTGCTCATGGACATCTGTAAGTAACTTCATATAAAACATGAGTTCTATTGAAGTGGATCACATATGCGTAGCTACTCGAGGAATAACATAATCGTTATAAATAAGTGAGACGGCAACCACACCCTTCCACCGATACACAAGAACTGCATCACGTTTTTTTTTATATATAACGACGATACGACTCCACAGACTGATCGTCCGTTTTTTTTTCATGTTAGATTTATTTTGTCACATCTTTCTTAGTCAAAAATTATATAGCTCCACTATGAGCCTTCGCTGTCACTATCGCACTCAATCTGGGCCTCAAGCTGTGGCCCGGTTGCGTGCGGTGGTGGCTGTGGCGGCTGTACAAAAAACCTTATGTAACTTACTCTACAGGACCTTTTTTTAATATATTAACACATAAACGTAAACGCTTTCTACAATCATAGCCACACTGTAGAATTTTCTCCTGTATCGTGAGTGCCATGGACAAACAAAGGCGAATACACAAACACCCAGACCCAGAACAGAAATCTAAACTCATCATTTAGATGTCTGTCTGGCCGGGGA
>MOOZ01000586.1:802813-826606 GCA_002930495.1 Cecropterus lyciades | reverse complement strand
CATGTATTTAAAATGAATAAAATAGAATTATTAAAGGTATAAAATTTCGGTTAATGTATGTCACGTTACATTTCTTTTAAACGCGGGTGAAACCGCGGGCTCAGCTAGTATCTAAATACGTTCAGAGGTTGTTGCTTAATTAGAATTCTCGTAGTTTGTTATTGCTTTTGTAAATATACTACATGTTACATTGATGTTACTACGTGATTGTATGATAAGGAAATTATATAATTGTATCAAATAAAAATGATTAATGTTTAATGTTTTGATGTTATAGATATTGTTTGCAAAATTAATGTTTTTCACGTTTACAAAATATATAAATAAGAAGTAGCAGATGACGCAGTCCACCTGATGGTAAGGGCCATTACCACCCTTAGAATTCGCAACCTCTAAAGAGTAAGTTAAAACGCCACCCCACGCCACCACACTTACCACACCCTTCAAACAAAAACACCGCAATAACACTGATATAGAAATAGGCAGCGGTGGTCCCTCCTGATTTGAACAAATAGTTCTACCACTTTTTATAGATAAATCAGACCTTTGAAATTCGCTGCTGGACATAGGCCTCCCCTAATTGGGGTTATTACCAATACATGCATGCCGGCATGCGTATTAATAACAGCAAAGGGTGTCGATGTTACACAGGAAGATGCTGCTGCCAATTTCCTAGAATTCGTCCCTTAGTCCTCTTACAACACCCACGGGAAGGGTAGGAGTGGTATTATGTTTTACTAGCTGTGCTCCGCGGTTTTACCCGCTATTAGATAAGAATAAAAAACAAACAAAGCGTGATGTTATATAGCCAATAGCCTTCCTCAATAAATGGACTATTCAACACATTTTTTTTTTCAATTCGAACTAGTATTTCCTGAGATTCGCGCGTTCAATCAAACAAACAAACGCTTCTGCTTTATAATATTAGTATAGATTATTTCTTTGTAATCAATGCGTGACACATGATTCTCACATGTCGGACGGTGACGGCCATAACGCAACTGGTGATAAAATTTGCGTAATTATATATGGATGTACCTATTATGATGAAAGCAAAAGCAATTTAATATAAAACTTAGTACATACTTTATTATTGAATATAAAAAATAGCGCAACCTTAATACACGGTAACCTAATTACAAGTTGGTTCCAAACCAGTGTAGTTCGACGAGGGAGAAACCACCGCCACATCTATTTCTAGCTCGAAGCAGTTATTCTGTTTCAGCGGAAGGGTATGGTAACCGGCTCATTTATATATACTAGTTGCCCTTCGCAGCGGTCGAAATTAGACCGTAATTAAACCCAAAATTTTTTTTTTCTACTACAAAGTTTTATACGTATTTTCCTCCGTACATTAACTTTAAAATATTTTTTTAAAATGTTATTATAGGGAATGAGATTTAATTTAGTAAGCTGCATTTAAAAGCAATAACGCGTTATTTGACATACACATCTGACATATGACAATGTCAGCAACAAAGTCACTGTGTCACAAATACGTATACGTGTGTTTGTGTGTGTCAAATGCATGGTAGGGGTCCAAAGTTTTTGCTTCACGTATTAATATAATGATAGTGAGTAGATCTGCATAGCATCTGTAATCGATTTCAGATAGAACTTCTGTTTTATATGAAGTAGCTTACCGATGTCCATGGGCGGCAGTAGCCAATTACCATTAGGTCGACTGCATGCTCGATTGCTACTTAAATCTGACATAAAAAATACGTTGATGACCCGCGTGGCAAAGCAGTCACCATACCAGTTAAACAGAAAGAAGGTTTTTAGTTTGATTCCCGGCTGGTCACACGTGTAAATAATTGAAATGTCTAGGTTTTAAAAGTAAGTATATGTATTTTCAAAGAATATAAAAATGAAAAGGTCTAATAAGAGAGAGATGATATATATGAAGACGGAGAAATAGTACACAAGATAAACGCAGGCAGGTCTTTCGTAATATCTTAATGCCATCAAAAACATCCTGTAAAAAAAAACAAGTCTAACAGCTGAATTTTATTACCTTAAAAAGTTATGAGATTCATGTTATAGTAAGTCGGTTAATTTATTTAGTCCACTTAAGGAACCTTCTGTTTTAAGTTATTATCATATCAATATTAAAAATCTTTCACGTTTCAAATAAATAGATCGAGTTGGTCATCGCATGAAAACACAATGTGTCTTACAATTTATACATAATTATATTACATCGTTTATTCTATTGCGCTCCACGCGATTGAAACTCGTCTCCAAAACGAATGTATAACTTCCTCTTTTTCTTTTCCGGTACTACTTCTTGAGCTTCAGCTACAGTTTTTCTCAAAGCCCACTCCCTGTATCTATGTTATTCTGGGAGGCTTTGATTAACTCCGTGAATAACTTTGTAATCCAATATAAATGTATAGGATTACAAAGTTATTCACGCAGTTGGTGTATCTAGAAAACTGGACAGAAATTATGAAATGTTTAGATTTTCCCTAGATTTAGACACTAAACACTAATTATATACTAAATTTGAAGGTTCTATGTCTGCTAGAATTGCCTTGGACTTTTGATGATCGGTCAGTCAGTCAGTCAGTCAGTGACAAAATTAAGATAGTTTGACAAGTTACAATTCTTAAACTACTGGTTCAAATTGAATGTAATTTTAAATATACCGTGTTTACACAGTGCCTGTTTAGTAACTGAAAATTCATGCTTCTTGTTTTATCTACAACGAAGTTATAGGGGCGTCGAAAAGGGCCTGAATTGCTTCGAGAAAAGGATGGTAACGGCCGTACCGCTTCTTTACTCGACTTGACGGGGGCACCACCGTGCATCCGTAAATTTCGTGTCACGTTGTTTGCCCGCAATAAACTCCGAAACTACTGAACGGATTATAATCAAATTCGCACACCGTGTGCAGTTTGATCAAACTTGAAAGATAGGATATCATTCTTAATATATATAAATTACATATCACGTTGTTTGTTCGCTATGGACCTGTGCAGTTGTCACCGTGTGTGTTGTGTGTAAGATATATGTTGATTTATCTCTGGTTGGATATGCAGAGAAACAATATATTTTGCGGCCAGTAAATAACACTACACCAAATATTGTATTCAAAGAAGTATCTAACAAAATAAATTAAACATAATCAATCATAATCATTTTAATATTCACTTGAAAGATAACAAACAAAGGTAATTACACCAAGATTTTACGTAATACAGCATGTTTCGTCAAATTGGCATGCAATTACGTACATATGTACATACATACGCGTTAAAAACATAACCCTCCTTTTGACATTTGGGTAATAAATCTTAACATTTAGTACTAATAAACACACAAAATGTTTAATGCCCAACGAAGTGCGCACGGGTCTGCTAGTAGAATACTAAATTATTTATTTATAAAGATGTACGTTGCATAGCTGCGACGTAAATAAAATAAATAAGCGACTCGCATCCCACTTCCAGCGCGCGATTGAGGAAATGAACACTGACATTGATTTCATAAATGCCAATCTTGAATCGTAAGACAAGTTTCCACGCGCGGGGTCAACATACGACTCGTGCACGGTTTTTCCATGGAACCCTGGAACCCTGAGTCTTTCTAATACAAAAACTAGCCTATAATAATCCCTGTAAATCCGTCAATCTTTTCGTTCGTTAAAGTTTCGTTAAAATCTGTTCATCCGTTTTTAAGATTATCAAACACAAACAGACGGACATAAAATACATATAAACGAGTAGGACTGTAAAGAAACCTTGAAGACTAGTTTATTTTGTTGCTAATAATCGCTGATTGCTCAAAATGATTGGCATCAAATCATTTACGTAAAAAACCTTATATTTGAGCATTATAAAAGAAGCACAAACAGATCTGAAACAGTGTATTCAAGGGAGGCTTTGCTGACTTCGTGCTTGGCTGGCGTAGGTACGTGTTGATGGATGGGGAACTTTGTAGGAAAACGCCGCTCTCTTTTTCCAGGATTAAAATCCTTAGGTACCTCCTATGACACCCACGGTAAGGGAGAGAGGGGTTTTGCACTAAGTTACTAACACACAGCTAAATTAATTATGAATAAACCACTTACAGGAACTAAATTCCACTCACAAATTACTTCCAACAACTGCCTATCATAACATTATCTGTAACTCGAACGAAAATTAAACGATTAAATTTTTACGGCATTATGAAATGAGTCACGGTTATTTGTCTCGGCCTTTCAGCGGTGGAAAGTACTGAAATACCATTAATTATCACAACCGACCATTTGGTCGTGCTAATAAGCTTTCATCATTCGGGTCTCGAATGTACAAAGCAGTGTTTTTGGATACGTCATCGTGATGTGATTACGTTGGGATTGTAAAGATAAGAACAGATTAACGATAAGTCGTGTCGTTAATCTGTTTCTGTTGGCACTTTAGCATTTTGTTGGGGCAAGGGGATGCTTAGAGACTTTTAGAGGTGACGATATGTCTTTGGCCTTCCAGTCAGACATAATGGCAAAATTAAGTTGAGAAATAATGCGGCATGGCGGGTACCAACCTAAAATTGCATGGAGATTTTGACTGATTAGTATAAAACAGAACTCTGCAATAATAATATATAAGATGAATCTAACATATGTATCTTATATACTAAAGAAATATCAGTTGAAACCCATAGCCCCAGTTAAGGGACAGTAAAATGTGTGAAAATGCTAACATAAAATGTGTTTGCGCGTGAGAAAGAAAGATGATAAATAGTCGAACTTATGGGACATAGGCAATTCTGTACCCACTTGCAATATTTCCTTAATAACTCATAAAACGTTTGATGTTTTTCTTTCTAGTTAATATCTAACAGTATAATGGCGAATTGGTAGTGAATAATAGACAATTCGTGTCGTTTACATTGTCTTAGTAACCGTGAACATCGATGTACTCAAATGTCTTGAAAAAAATATATATATGTATTTCAAAAAACATGGTTGCATAGTTGGTTAGGGCACTTTATCACATCTTTTTTGACTTACGGACTTAATGTATGCTCACTCATTATATCATATTTTAGTGTTGCTATAAAAAAAATGTTATACAAATACAAGGTGGTAGGGTAACCAAGTAACATATATTTCAGGAGGATGTTCAGTATTCGATTCTTGTCCTAAACCTTTATAAAAACCGTGATATTATTTTTTGATAGAATTATTAAATAAAATACACATACATATATATCATATGTATATGTACGTGTATTTTATTTAATAATTCATTATGTATTAAATAAATGATTTCTAAAAAAAAATGCTCGATAGAATTGTTCGCTTGCTTTGGTGTCCATGCGGGAGAGCCTTTTTACGACATGTTACGTGTTGTTTTTCTGGAAATAATAAATGTTTTTTCGTTTACTCGTATTTTTATTTGTTCACCTATGCAATTATCATGAGCATAAGGACGTTCTTCGTTTAACCTAACACACTGTCTAAATAGAGTTTTTTATAAGATAACTTGCTTATTTATTCCAGCGGATCCTCCCTCTTGGGTCACGTTTACCACGGTAATGATATACCATATAGCAACTGAACATGCAGCCCACCTGATGGTAAGTGGCTACTATCGCCCATGGACATCTGCAATCAACCCTAGGTATGATCAAAGTCTCACCTAAGGTTAGCCACAGATGCGTTGCTACCTCTGAGAACTAAGAAAGAATGCCGCGGAAAAGTATGACTTCATTACCACACCCTTTAGACCAGAACACAGCAGTGCATAACACTGCTGTTATTAGGCAGAAATAGGTGTGACGGTGGTGCTTCCGAGTCCACAAAGAGTTCTTCTGTTTGAGTCCAATCTGTCCTGTGTGTACCAATACCTATCGAAATCCGATCTGTAGTATGTTGTGAAGTAACAAACAGACATACATCCTCACAAACTTTCACCTTTATATTAGTAAAGTTATATAATTCAAGTATCCTATGTTTTTTCTAATACCTGTAAGAATATGTGTACAAAGTTTCATGATATTCGGTTGAGTAGATTTGGCGTGAAAGCGTAACAAACAAAGTTACATTCACATTAATTATAATAAATAGGGATTTGTAAAATAAGCCACTTAAATACAGAAGACACGCGTAATAAGCATGACAATATGTATTCAATAAGTGAATACTATTGCGTCGATAACACGTAGTGATTTGCCAACAGTTAAAGATAATATTACCAATATGGCGGTTGCATTATTATCTCAAACCGATAACCGATTGTGGTAGCCGTGAACTTCTATGAGGTAAATCAACACAGTTAGTTACTTTGATTTATATCTTGAAATCGGTATTATTTAAAATAAATCAACGTTTGGCGCGGTCAGGTTTTGGATGGGTGACCCGTAGTGTATTTAGACTATCTACGGGTCATGCACACTTCTTTTTTTAAAAGTTGGAGTAGTAATCGAGAATGCAGTCCATCTGATAAGCAATCTCATAAACATAGCTTCTATTTAAAGTCAATCATAGATGCATTGCTACTCCCGCGAACTAAAGTGATCGTCTCATATTAAACTTAGCTGACAACCACACCCATTCATTGAAACGGTAGAATTGCCTCATGCAAAAAATAGGCTTGGCGGTAGTATCGGTCGGTCCAACCATACTATACCATATCATAATAGCGGTCAAACCATACTAGTTTACTTTACAAACTTATCTGATTTCTTAATATTCACCAAATTATTCCTTTCCTTGTTGCCCTTCAGAGACCAATCGCAAATATATTTACATATACATCACATGTACTTCTAGGGCTGATTACGGAGCACTTAGTTGGAACTTATCATATTGATAAAGTACATCCTTATAATTTTCATACAACCTTCGAAACGGTTGTTACCATCGTTGTCCAACCACGAGTATATTTCTTAATATTCCTGTTAAAATTACGCAGGCGAAGTATCAAGTAATTGCTGGTGTATTCTTATAAAGAATGACAAAATCCAGAAGACAATAGCTTAAAATGCGTAAAACAAACTTATACGATTAAAATAGCTGAGCATTAAGGTTTAAAATTGTATGCTAGTGTAATAATTCGTTGAAATACGTGGGCATTGCGACGAACTTTCCAAGCTGCGCGAATTTAACCTCTATCACCACAAAAGCAAGTCCAATATCGTTTGTCTTATGTTTGCTTTGAGAACCATAGCCAACAAAATGTCGTTAATTAATTTTTGCTCATATAACCGCTCGGTAGAGTCGATTTTGGGTTTAACAAATTCTGATAATCTACTTAAATGTGATTTTGAAAACATGTAATTAAAATAGAGTGATTTTTATTCTTTGTATATCCAAAAGTGTCATTATATCACTGAATGATGGCTATTTAATTTAAAAAATACTCAAAAAATAGATACAAATAAATTAAATTTTTTTGTCTTTAAAATCACGCGTTATATATGTGTCTTTCTCCTTTTTGCGTCGTGGTATTTTTCCTATCGCGCGTGTTTGAATCCATATGCGAGATTGGCCAGTACGTGCGCCATCTGCATCTTATCATTTTGTACGCAAACGTACATGGGTCGCGAAGAGGTTATAATGGATTTTCCTGTCACGCGTGCGGGCGTGAACACGCGCGACAGGAAAAGCGCCCTCAAGCTCAATATATTGATTCGTCGATAAATTACTACCGTTACAGTGATAACGTTATTTCTCAGTATTTCATTTTCCTTTGTTATCATCGCATCGTGATAACTTTCCTCAGAGTTATAATTTGCATAGAGAACGTCCATCACCAACACTTTGATACCACTAGCAAATATACTGTTCCAAACTAGCTTAGTTGTGAAATATAATATACATAAGTTTTCACAGCACATTTCATGATAAATACCTATAGATATACTCACATGTAAATACAGTCTCAGTCAGAAAAAAGTCACCAGAATAATTATATTTACTGTTCTTAAACAAGATTAAGTAACTTACTCCACTTAAGCTTGAATTACGACTGTTTGTTCTGTACCGCGCATTGTAATAATAATGCATTCTACACTCTTAACTACATATTAGATTTTTATTTGTTGAGGGTGTCATAGACTGAAATTAAGGCGAATACACAAACACCCTAAGAAGAGACAGACAAAAGAGATACCTAAATTTATCATTTAAAAATCATTCTGGTCGGGACACGAATCCGGTACTCTCTGCGTGTAAGACCGGTATGATGGCCGCTTCGCCACGTGAGTTGTCCATTTGATGGAGTCCTGAGTACCCAGTTCTGATATGTGCCGACTGTTAACTATACCTATACCTTTAAATATCTGGGAGTAACTTTCATTCTCTGATTTCAAGGTTAAAACAAACAAGCAATTCTAAAATGTACAGAAACTTCCCAAAACAAGTAATTTAGATCATAACAAATTGAGCCAGTTAGGTGAAGTTTCTGAACTAGTTTTGCAACTTTGTTAGAAATTATTTATAAATGAAAATTAGCTTTTCAAATAAATTAAGTGAAAATATTGTTCTGTCTGACTGAATCTACTTACTCACATATGTATGTCTGGAAGAAATGACTTATCTGAACATATTTTATTATCAACTAGGGAAAAGAAACCAAACTAGCAAAATTTCGAGCAAAATCCGTACCTACTCTGTGTTTATTCCACTCTGTTATTTTGATTACAGATGTCCATGGAAGAAAATGCAAAAAATTATAAGAAATCGTCATCAATTAATTGGCATATAATACTACAGATTTGCATGACTCATTTCATCTTTAAAATGAAATTACATATTATATCATACTTTATATTTATAAATGTGACGACCCGCGTGATGGATCGATCACCATACCGGTCTAACACGCAGTGGATCAGTTTCAGCCGATATCTGAATGATAAAATTAGAAGTTTATCCTGGTTCAGAGTGTTTGTGTATTTGTCTTTGTGCGTATGGCCACGACACAGGATGAAATTCTAGTAAGGAACTATGAGCGTAAAATGCGTTTAGCAACCATTTTTGCGCCCAAGTGAGTTAATTCATCCAAGAAGTAGATAAGAGTAAAATGTTAGATGTCAATAAAGGATCCATGTTACGCTATGTAGGTGTCATCGTCCGTGAATTGAAACCTAAATTAATTGATAGTTTTAGAAGTCTGCCTGATTGGGTACCAAACCCGTAAATTTCTTTATCAGACTTTTCGAATGTAAAACATTCAAAAAGTCGTCTGATAACACCGTAAGATTATAAATTAAATTCAAAATTATTTATGTGCATATTATTATAACTTATACTACGTGCCTCCGAGTAAAACTTATTTCTTTGGTATGTTTTTCGTACTAGAATAATTTAACAAAAGATAAATAGAGTTACATGTTAGGTATAGTAAAGCATGCAAACGTAAGGTAAATCTAGTGTAACCCAATCCTAATCTAAGCGAGCGAGCTGCGAAGGGCCAGACCAGAATATTAAGCTAGTCGACGTTCGTCCTTGCATTACAAATTACAATCTTTGTAACACATACCTAAATGATTGTTTAATGTGTTTCTGTGTGTCTATTTTTATAATAAGTAGCAAATGAGTTAGCAGTCCAACTGATGGTCAGTGGCCACTGCCACCCATACTAATACTATCTTTAAATGTTTCTACCAGAATGTGGTTCTTTTACGGTGATGGTCGCCTCATAAAGTAATTCTACTAAAACTTGAGAAATAAAATTTTAAGTTTAATTAAAATCATTCTAAATAGTGTATGACGTAGCAAGCACTACGCGCTCGCTTTGTCCCTTTACTAATAACTGGTAGCTCCAAAAATACTGTCACTGAAATTTCTACCTTAGAACCAACTAAGATAATGTACGTTTTGTTTTAAGGCACTTTGTATTTTCTTATTATTTGACAATATCCTGAAGAGTGAATACAAAATATTTGTTAATGCGTAGTAAAAGATTTTATTGTTAAATGTTTGTAAGAAGTAGGTAGTTTAAGGAAATAATATTCGTGTCATGTTCATGCACTTTAATGAATATATTAATTTATTTAATCTTACAAATACGAGCCTCATTATATAAAGGTGACAGTTTGTAAGGATGGATGGATGTTTGTTACACTTTCACGCAAAAACTAATGATTTTGAAAACTACGTTTTTGCATGAAATTTGACATAAAGATTTCTTACGTAATGTTATTAACAAATAGGACGCTCTTTAGTCAACTTGATCCAAGCGGGCGAAGCCACATGATAAATCTAGCTGTGTAATATGTGTGCTTTTTGTTTTTATTTTCATACTGGTCCGCTAAGTATAACCTTAGATGTTCAGTTAAGGTCGTTTTCTTATTCAGTGCTGTAAATATAATAATATAAGAAAAAATATTAGACAAGTAAGCCTGTACAAAATAAAGATATTAATTTAATTTAATATCAGTATAAAACTTGTTATTTAATATCTGTGAATATGTATATAATACATAACTGATTAATAAATAACTTTTTACGCATATACGTGATTATGATTAAATCGTTTCTTTTTACATCGTGAGTAGAAAAATTTAACATTCAAATTGTTTTCAACTGACGGCAATGATGGCATGACTAGATGACACTCAATTCTTTGGAAATGCCATTAATTAAAGCGGTGTCGCTAATGATAATAAATTACACCACACTGTAAAGAGTGGAAAACACACGCATTCAGACATTTTTATACTCTGTATTTAAGTTTTGACTGGACAGATGAAATTTATTTGCTAATCTGTCATTACTTTTTATTACCTGTTTAAATCGAATTTTAATAATTTTTGAAGTTGTGGGTACTTTACCATTTTTTTTCACCCCTCAAAGAGTTTTGCCACATTTTTCGAGATATTTCATATTTCTTTGAAATTATACATGTATCTATGTACAGTTATACATTATGTATCTGTGGTTTAAAATTGATGTTATTTCAAAGTTAGTATTCTTACTTTTTAACTGTGTAGGTAAGTTTAATTATTCGGTCACGCTTTTAGCTTAGTCAAGTTTTCGGAAAAGACAGATAGGTACCGATAGGTACTCCTAGTTCTCCTAACAAGGTTTTTTGCAAATGTAGGTATGTGAAGAACAAACGCAAAGATTTTATTTTAATTATATAATATATTATTATATATTGCATCTACCCGGAATTATTATGATAGTTACAGCAGAGAGATCTAAAAACATTGCACCGGCAGCGGCATTAGAATATTTAATTTTTTATGGCATACACAAAGTATACGAAATAAGTTACACTGATTTAGCGTTATTAATGAAAAAATAAGCCTTTAAACATCCAATAGACAACCTTTTTTTAAAAGCAATAGGCGAAAGTAAATATTACAAATTAATTATATGTTTTCAAAAACGCACTAAAAAGTATAATTATAAAATTATTGTGTCATCAAAACAGACTCACTGTGTAATAAGTAGATTAAGTTTGTATGTATATCGTTTGTATAAGTATTTGCATATAATAAAGTACAAAGACAACATGTTGATAATTTTCGTAAAAGGATAATTGAGTTATTAAGTACCGCGGGCATTAAGCTTCGATTAATAAGCCAGATAAACATAAAGTATCCTATAATTATATTATTAGAAAATATAAAGGAGCTAAAACATGGAGTAAAATGAAAGCGCAGTAGAACCCTTTCATATTACGATTTCACAAGCATCACGGCTATACTTATTTCTACCATAAACAGCAGTGTTAAGAGCTATGTTCTGGTTTTAAAAGAGAGATACTTAAGTACATTAGGAGTTCCAACTTAGCCCTCGGAAGCAGAAGCACATACGTGGTTCCACCTTAGATACGATTCGTTCTGGAGTTAACTGCAGGTGTCCACGGGCGTCAGTGGCACTATTTGATGTCATTTCGATTTAATTTCAAAGGTGGTAGAACTCTTTGTAATTCGACATCGGAATCAACACCACCACACCTACTTCTGCGTAATAACAACAGTGTTATGTACTTCTGTGTTCTAGTATGAAGGGTGTGGTAAGGGAGACATTCTTATCCGACGCGTTCCAAATTAGTCCTCAGGGGTTATAACGCATCTGTGACTAACCTCAGGTAAGACTGATCTTATCTGGGGTAGATTCTGATGTCCATGGGCGGCAGTGACCATTTACGAGGTATATGCTCGTTTGCTACATCCATCTTTTAATAAAAAAAACATGAAGTTAACACTTTGATACCTCTGATATACAAATATATTCATATGCACCTTCGAGCCACGTGGCACAATTCTGATATATCTGTGACCGGTAAACGATAACCGTATTGCCAAGCAAATTGTCGACTTCTGGAAGAATGGGATTGCTTGGTTGAGAATAATTTATTAATAAGAATATTTTTTGCCAGGTGGTAGAACCAGTGTAGTTCGACCGGGGAGGTACCAAAACCACTCCTACTTCTAGCGTGAAGCAGTTTTTGCATTTCGCTTGAAAGGTGTGGTTGCTGGCTCACTTATATGAGACGACCATCTTAGTCCTCAGAAGTAGCAACGCACCTGTGATCAACTTAAGATAGAACCCCTGTTTATACGTAATTGCTTACAGAGGTCCATGGGCGGCAGTCCCCACTTACCATCATGTGAGCTGCATGCTCGTTTGCTATATCATTCAGATAATGAAAATATTGTAAAATTGTAAGGTCAAAACTTTTAGGGGTCACGTGAGGGGGAGAGGGAGACGTATAATACAAACAAACTATTATTGATAAGTAACTTGTTATGACATGAAGTAGGTAAATATGTTATCATTATTGCGCACTTCGATATACAATATTCCTAAATGTACATATTTTGTTCCATTTAGGAATATTATAGATACACTTCTTAATGACAAGATAATTGTTCCAATTAGTTATTCACTCATTCTATCCCATCCATCAGGTTTTCGAGGTCTACTGCTGGACATAGGCCTCTCTAAATGGCGCCACTCCAACCGGTCCTGTGCCTTCTAAACCCAACGGTTTCCCGCTGTCTCCTACAGATCATCGGTCCACCTGAGGTATTATTTCAATTTCAAAAAAATACTTAAAAAAAACTATTTTAAACCCTTCAATGGAAGGGTCATGCTGACCATGTAATTTATCTGGCGAATAAAGAGTTCTTGGGATTCAGTGATTAAAAAAATTTATTGAAGAGGAATCTTAGAAGGGAGTGGCCAATTTGTAATATTTCTTAACTGTTAGAGAAATTCATTATTTTACCTATTAGCTCATTAGGTAGGTACTTATCTGAGTTTCTTTGTAAAAGTTGATTAAACTAGACTTTTTTAAATTAAGCAGTGGGTTACAATAGCTTATTTTACTCTTCAATGTACTTATACTGATACTGGAATATTCCTATACACCTAACATGCGTGGTGAAATTATAGAAATAGTAAAACATAAAGTCGACTCTAAATATTATATAAATAGGGCTGATAATCGTGTAGCGGTACGCGACGACTGATTATGTCATGGGAGTTCTAACATCTTAAAATTACTATATCAAGATCAGAAACGTGTGGGTAGGTACGATTTTATTAAGGCTTATAACAGCGGCGGTCGAAGAAAAAAAGCTAGTCTGCCTCTAGTTTTTTTTTACCTGGGGGGGGGGGGGATAAATAGACTCCTTAATTTGTCTACAAAAAAGATCCTCTTATTTAAAGAATTAGTCTTTTCTCAATTATGCTAAGGGAAGGGCGAATAAGAATATATATACATTACTCTCATTACATTTTAGCAATCTACTCATACTTTAATTAATTTTAGCGGTGGTAAAACTCTTTGCGGTTCGACTCCGCAAGCACTACCGCCACACATTTTTGCCTCATAACAGCAGTGTTATGCGCTGCTACGTTCAAGTCTGCGTGTGGTAAGGGAGACAACCCTAGGTAAGACTTTGATCTTATCTGAGGTTGATAACGATGTCCATGGGCGGCAGTAGTCGCTTATCATCAGGTAGACTGCATTGTTTGCTACTTCCATATTATAAAGAAAAGAAAGTCTAATAAAACAACAAACAGTCGTATCGTGCTACTCATAATGGATGTTCATATTTAGACACCCTACATAGGTGATCACAAGTAACCAAATAATGACCACTAGTGTCTTTTTTGCGACTCTTTAGTCCTCAACGTTGCTTAACTTCGTAGCTTTGCGCTTTAAGTAAACAGTAATAAGCATAAAACATTTACAACATACACAAGAAGGCACTATTGGCTAAGGTATTGGTCGTTAAAATGGCTGACATTGAACCAATTTGATTATTAAGTCTGAAAACAACATGAGCTATTGAGCGTATTGAACTATTAAGCTGTTATTGGCGCACGAGCCATAGAATTCCAATAATTGAATAGTCACCGTATACAGAGGGTGATGGGTAACTTAAGACATTTCGCACAGTAGGAACGAAAGGGACTGAAACTCAAAATTTTGGAAAATCGGGTTAAATACTTGATCATAATAACATAGTTTATAGTCTAAAGAATTAAAAAGTAGCGGCTTCCTGCAAGAAAAGGACAAAGAAAAATGTTCCGTCCTTTTAATAACCGCGCGGTTTAAGAAACACCTCAAAACGGCGTTGTTATTTCTAAAAAATGCAAATTTTTCATGAGCTCCCTTTTATTGTCACCGTGTGATATGTATCAGTGTATTAATCCGTCCATGATATAAAAAAGTAGATTAAAATTATTTCTAAACATACCAATTTATAAAAAAATAAAGCCATTCCATTTCACATAAAGGTAGTCGAATCCTTCGTGGTTGTACCGACATTTAATTTTACCTTATAAGAAGTGTTAAGCGCTACGGTATTCTTGTTTGAAGGGTGTGGTAAGGCAAATATGTAGACTACACAGCGCGTTCTAATTCAACCCCTTACTTAGTTAAGGGTAGCGACGAATCTGTAAACTTCAACGAGTACAATCTCAAACCAATCTCATACATATTGTATTACATGAAAGATTACTAGCTAAATACTTGTTACTAAATCTACCCACATTACTATCTATATACTGTTTTAGAAGTATATTTTTATCTTATATTGAAGTATGTTTGTAACGGCAAGTAAGTATTCCAAATTCCTAACGTAATGTTGAGCGATCACAAACGATAACAAATGAGCATCCAATCGAGTTTAAATGGAATTCACATAAGGCCAGTTGCACACATGCGTTGCTAGTTGCCACGCTGTGTGTGGATAGAATGCATGTGTGCATGTTATCATACCCTTAAATAAGGTCTTAAGGTTCTAAGTGTAACCGATGGTCTCTTGCATTTGCTGTTTTTTATTGACTAGCCCAATACTGAGTTGTGCTAGTCAGAACACCTTGTTACCAAAACCTACCTATTCATCTAGAAAAAAAATGAATACTTATAATAAATTGTATCTTTCAGCCCGTCTTTAGTCATAATTACAAACGTCAGTGGAGTTGATGCGATATCAATTAGTGCGTGCCAGATGCCTTTCTACAGAAAACCTGTTTCGGTCCTTTTTATCGCGCCGTTTGAGCGTAACCTTTGTTTCTTTTGAGTCCACATCACTCCAGTTCTAATTCTAACGCTTTTTTGCTCAAAACGAATCAATTAAAACGCGATGTAATTGTAGGCTCATATCTATTAAACCACACGCATACATGTGTAGGTTAATACGTCATGTAAGTAAAGTGACCGAGTTACATAAATCTCATAACTAAGAAAGTAGTCAAGTCATGCGTCGGCCGGAAGAAAAAAGTTTGAAAACATTTGCCTACCTGCTAATTAGACAAAGAGCTCGATCGCCCGTCAGCCGTCAGTGACAACAGAATACACAAACACGCACACACTGTCACATCCGAGGATTCGGTTTCGCGGGAAACGAAACGAAACGAGCGAGACGCGGCGAGACGGGCGGTGGGGTCGCACGTCTACCCGCGCGCGGTCGTCGACAAAGACTAGTCCCGACTAGTCCGCAGTCGAGCACTGTATTCAATCGAGCAACTGGCACGAGCGGCGCGGTCAACAGCTGATGCTGATGGGCTGAATGCGCACACCTGTGCAACTCCATGCCAAAGAGTAAAAAATTACAAGTCTCTGCCCTGCAGTTGATTAGAACCGATTTAAAACAGACGGTTCATAAGTTCTTACTCAACTTATGTAATAAAGAAATAATATGTAAGCAAGTATGAAGGTGATTTATTTGATAATAAACAATACGCTAATCTATGTATTATGGTTGGCCTTAACACGACTTGATCGCTTCAACGAAGCATAGACTAGAAGTCGATTTAATAAGCCACATACAATTAACAAACATGTCACGGTGACTAGGTTCCCATCTATATTTAGATTAATTTAGTTACCTTTGATACTTGAGAGACTAGATAATTACAAAATAAGGACTAAAGCAATTTTCACCTCTGCGATAAATCGATCAAATATTTTTATGCTATGATTTAGTAATATTTTTGGACATTGTCAACCCTAACACAGTGCATAGTAAAAAAATAAAACTAGTCATAGACTCGTCATAGATCATAGACTGTTTAAAATTTCGTAACACAATGTCAGTGTGCGTGATACTGCACTTGCATTGTACTGTCTGTGCGTGCATTACACTATCACTGTGCATTCTCTCTTTCCCGCACACACCGTGTTGCCCAGAAGCTGTGACGTACTGGCGTGCTGGTGGAATGAACCCCGTGTGAACGCAATCGGGCCAGCTGGTGGGCTAAACTGCGGAGCGGTCGCTATGTCGATCAGTCGCCATTGATTTACGTAATTAGTACCACTTGATGTTAATGTTTCTTTTGTGATTTGTTTAGCAGTGTTTTATTAAATATTTTAGTAATGTTTTGGCAGTCACCATTTAATTATAGGTTGCATGCTTGTTCGTTCCTTTTATCTATATCTATACTAATATATAAAAATGAGATGGTGTGTGTCTGTTTGTTACTCAATCAAGTAAGAACGATTGGTCCGATTTATATGAAATTTTGTATGGATGTTGCTTATTTGCCTGGTCAACTTATATGCTACTTTTGATAACGATATTTTGCTTTATTTTAAGATGGCGACTATTTTTAAGTTCAGCTAGTATTACATAAAATCGATAAAAGTAATTTGCATTGCCATGTTGTTACGCTCCCGTCGGATTATGTAAAGATAAAAATATAGCAAGCCATATTGAAATGTCAGTAATAATATTTTGATCTTTCGTGATAATTACTCCATCGACAAAATGTTTTTACGAAATTGAAGTAAGGTTTCAGTTGCCACTAGTTTTTAATTTAATTGTTAGTGAAAGTATGTGTTTTGATAGTATATAAACAATAAAATTGTTATTCGCATGCAAGCACTGTTTTGTATTTATTAAATCTCATTACATTTATTACATTATAGTATATTTTTATTGTCCGTAATTGTTTTATTGTATATAAAATATGATTTTCAGGATTTTACAAGCTAGTGTTTACTTAATTATAACAATAAAACGAAGTTAATCTTACTACTATAAAAATGCTAAAGTTTGAATGTATGTTTGTTCATCCATCACGGTAAACGACTAAACAGTTCTGGATGAAATTAGAGAAATTAGACACAAAGATAGATTATAATCTTGAATAGCACATAGGCTAATTTTTATCTAGGAAAAATCTACGATCCCTTTGGTTATATTTAACTCGGGTGCAATCACAGGCTAGTTTAATTATACAAACTACTAAATATATACAATAGCCACTGTATGTATATATGGTTTACATGGTCGACGATTGACGACATAGTGTCAACCCATTATTTTCCCACTGCTGGGCACGGGTTTCTTCTCAGAGTGACACAGTATTAGGCCCAAGTCCACCGCGCTGGCCAAATGAGAATTGGTTGACTTTACCCACCCTTTGAGAAGTTTTTACCCGACTGCGTCAGAAGTAGAGTAATGTTTTTCGAGCGTATGTATAAAAAGGCAAAAGTATTATATACCTAATACTTTTGCTTGACTATTTTGACGAATATAAAATGATAAATTAAATATATAATTATCAAAAAAAAAGATGTTAAGCTGTTTTTTGTATAATGTTATTGCAGTATGTAAATATGTATAACATTGTTAAAAATAACAAAAATTAAAAATAAAAAAAATCATAATCGATAGTTACTTAATTACCCATTCATTTCTTGATAATTTAAGGTCATTTGTATTTAATTGGAGCACCAGCATTATACATTAGTAAATATTTATGATCTCTTCATGATACAATACCGCATAGATTAATAACATTTGTGCTCGGTTTAGTTATTGTCGAAAAAGTAATATTTAGAACTAGGGTTTCCAGTGGTTATAGTAAGTGTCACTTTTCATTTTTTATATTATAGTAATAGAAAACGAGACGACTGTCGTCTACGGATTTTCATGACCGGATTGATATGATTAGAATACTACCCGAGGTTGGCCAAGTATAACTAGCCATCCTAAGCGTTAGCCCTTAGAGGTGGTAACCAGTTATTTAAAATTATATATTTTTTGCTGTTATAATTATTATACGTTTGCGATATATTTTACAAAAATAATGTATAAAATGTAACACACATTTAAAATATACATAACGACACAGCGGCAACCCTAACGGAGGCGGATTTTTTTAAACACCAGAGGGCACAGGATTGCCTCAACCGTTTTTCTGTCATGCCAGGTGCATGTAAGAGTTTACACGCTTATCTGCAGGTGGCGCTGCTGGAAACGACAATTTAACGTTTAGCCATGATTATTGAGTTCGGCTCGTTTTAAATGTAAACATTTTAATTGATTTGTAATGTGAGGTGTCAATAATTTAATATTTTTTAAACTTCAGTCTTATAATACTTCTAAAAATGACTCAGTATTAAGAAAAATATAAAATCGACTTTATCTTTAATTTTATGATTCCAGACATAAGACTTAAACGTCAAGTCATGAGTTGACAATGATCAGTCTTCAAAAGACCTTTAAAGTGTAGGTTCCTTTCTTCATTGGATTAAATATATAATACCTATATATATTTTAGCTAACAAATGCATGCTAAATGCATCTCATCCAATCGTATTTACAGGTGCCTCTTCGAAAATTTATTGTTGATTTTAATTGATATGTAATGTGTCTCACATTACACACGTGATCACATCACATCACTAATTTATTGTTAATGTTATTAATGTAATATTTTGCATTGTACTTCTTGAATAAGACCGCTTCCTCTGCTCCCGTGGTTTTCGTGAGAAGCGACTAAGGGAATTCAGGAGATGTGCCTTAGCATTTCCAGTGTACACGCATGCCAGGCATCAATGCCACGGACGCCTATTTCCATCAGTGGAGCGAAAAAGGCTAATGGATGAATGTAACGCATGGAATTAAAAAAAAAACGCGCTAATAAATTTTCTTACTGCCGATATTTCGACTCATTTGCATGGATCGTGGTCACGGCAAAACATTATTAAAAGTTTTGGTATCTAATATGTTTCGCCGTAACCACGATCCGCGTAAATATTAGTCTAAAATCAAAAAACAATTTTATTTAGACAAGTTTGTATCAACTTGTATTGTTAATCGTTTTGGTATTCATTCATAATTCATTAAATCTTATGTGTAATGAATCCAAAATAATTGGAAATTATGTCAAAATTTTGCACTGAGCGACAGTGTAAATAATTTTCCTGAGATTTTATTGTTAGTTAAATACCATAATAACTTTACGAGAACTTTATTATAATGAGGTACTTGTAAGTATTATATGAAATGTTATATCAGAAATTTTAAATAATTCTTGCTTGAAATTATATTTTATGTACTGATATTTATCTCTTTAATATTCAAAAAATCTTACTAATATTATAAATGCGGATGTTTGTAAGGATATATGTGTGTTTTGAACTCATTCAAAAACTATTAGTCGGATTGTGTTCAAATTTGACGCACAGATAATTTATGGATTAACTAACACATGGGATACTCATAACGGTGGTAAATATAAGCGAAGCGGGCGATGCCGCGGGAATAAACCAGTACTAAGATATATAAATACTTCGCATGACGACGCACGTGGTGGAGCGGTCACCATACCGGCCTGACATGCAGTGGGTCCCGGGCTCAATTCCCGGCGAGACAGACATCTGAATGATGAGTTTGGATTCCTGTTCTGGTCTGGGTGTTTATGTATTCGTCTTTGTGTGTCCATGGCATCAACGACACAGGAGAAAATCCTAGTGTGACTATGAGTATAGAAAGCGTTCATGTTTATGTTTAGTATTTATTTATTTAAGGCTCACCAACGCAGAAAATACCAAAACAATAAAATTACAATTGAGATAGTATTTCTACAATATTTTACTGGTACTTTCATTATCACTACGCATTGGAATGTGGTAGTATCAGTATAGTTCGACCAGAGAGCTACCACCGCCATCTATTCTCGTAAAACAATTCTTGGTTTTCGGTTCGGTTCGGTGGTTCAGTGGTTCAGTGTGGTTGCCACCTCTCTATTAAGTGATGCGACCGTCTTAGTCCCGAGGTGTAGTAATGGTTCAGTCTGTAACTGACTTCAGATGGAACCCCTTTTTACGCGACTGCGTCAGAAGAAGGGTAGGTAATGTTTTATATATGTATGTATGTATGTTTGTTCGTATGTATGTATGTCAATTACATTGGCACGCGCTACAGCCGAAACGGCTTGACGGATTGTGATGTATGACATATCATTAGAATCGTCTCAGTTTGGAGAGTAACATAGGCTATATATATATATATATATTTTAAATAGTGCCTGCAAGTAGTGGTTATAGGGAGGGACATTTTTTTTTTATAATCACGACAATATGGGTATCAAATGAAAGTTAGTAAATAGACTTTTCTAAAAATATGTACATTTTAATACTTTAACTTGACTATTTTGACAAAATCTTATATAAAGCGTTAAATTATCATAATGACCAAAAAATATTTTTAGGCAGTCGGGTTTTTTGTTTTAATATTTGTAACAATTTGACTAGTCCTCTTAGTTGCTTACATATATCCATTGACAGTGGCCACTTACAATCAGGTAGACGCCATGCCTGTTTTAACTAATCTTTTCTTTAGATCTTTTTTTATTTACTATTTAGTTGTAACTTTTAAACACAAATTAATACGTACATGTATGTACAAAAATGTAAAGTGTACCTACTTCAAAATTTGATCTATTAGTGTCTTATGATCATACGTTTACCGTTTGATTCCCGACTGAGCCAAACAAAGAATATGTTGTACAGTTGTGTACTTATTTTTCTGTAACACAACACAGGGAATAATGTAGGTCTAAAAAAAGGAAAAGTGTGTCGTAGTCGAGCGACATGAGAATCGATGATTTCAGGTTCCGTTGCGCGAACGAGTAGGTATGCCACTTAGCACTAGAGTAACCATATTAGATGCTGTCAAACCGGGATATACAAACCAACATTGTAAATACGTTCTTAAAAAAGACAACCGAGAACAGTTAAAAAAAAAAAATGTTCTGTCTTATTAATATTATAAATTAGAAAGTTTGCGAGGATATTTGTGTGTTTGTTACTCTTTCACGCAAATTCGACCAGAAGGGCCGGATTTCACTGAAATTTGGCTCACAGATAGTTTATAACCTTTATTAAAGCCTGAGACACTTATTACCGTAAACGTGACCAAAGCGGGCGGAACCGCGGGAATAATGAAGTATTATATCTATAATTGCGTTTAATGGGCTAAATAAATTGGATTGATATTTTTTTCCTTAAGACAAGTAAATTACTTTAAAAAGATACTTTGAGCATACATACATATGTGTGTTTTTGTCCATACATGACGGTTTCGGTTATGCTGCCATAACAACTCATTATATTATGAGGGGACACACAGAAGAAGTCATCCAGAGACTACCATTGGTTTTTGAATGAAAACCTCTCAGCAGTTTTGATTGTTACATTAATTCACTGAGATTATTTAAGAATGACAAAAGAGAGAAATATGTTAAGAAGGCAACTTATAAAGTGCATTGACTTTCCATGCAGCGTTCTATCTTAATTCTTATAGGTAGCTAGGCATTTGTTGCCTACCGTACAAAGAATTCCAATCCTATCAACCCTATTTCGGATTAAAGGATATCCTTTGCGGATAACTTTGCGGGAAACCGATTACTATCACTAAATTACTATCAAGTTAAATGAAAGTGATGTTAAGTTCCTACTGCCGTCCATGAATATGTGAAATGAGTGAAACAACTCAAGACAGAACAGAGGTTCCTTCTGAATCACTTATGCTGGTCCTGAGGGCTCAGACGGTCGTCTCATATTTACATCAGCCGCCATTCTAAAACACATTTCTTCATATTAGGCATATAATTACTCGCCGAAGGATAATTCCATTCCATTCCATCCGCATCAGCTGGATTCGTGGCGGTCCACCACGGTTCGGTTTACACAGTCATTTTTGCCACGGGCCTTAAGGAATGTACTTCCTCCTGAGATATTCCCGGAGCGCTATGATGGGGCTCTACAAAAAAGGTGCGAAAAGAGCTCTCCTTCAAAGTCGGCGGTGCATTGGCGACTCCCCTGGTGTTACAAATGTCCATAGGCGACGGTGACTACTTTCCATCAGGTAACCCGTCTGCCTTATCGTTAGGCTTAAGTATAAATAAGTTAAAAAAGGTGTGACTGTGGTACAAACCTGGCTGAACCGCACTGAAGTAGCAAACGAGCATGCAGTCCATCTGATGGTAAGTGGTAACTGCAGCCCGTGAATCTGTAAGCAACTTCATATAGAACAGGCGTTCTGTTTGAAGTCGATCACAAATGCGTTGCTCCAAGAACTAAGATACCCATACGAGTAGCCTCATACGAGTGTATAAGGTAACTGCGCCCTTCCACCGAAACGCAAGAACTGCTTCACGCTAGAAATAGCTACGGTGATACCTCCCCGGTCGAACTACACTGGTTCTAACACCTTGCAAACTATAAAGTTAAACAGAAATCCATTACAAAGCACACAAGATCAAAATATGCAAGTGCAGTATGCATACCTATCTCGGCGTGTATCGTGCATACGAGTACCATACACTCTATTGTTCGTGCTATGCGTCACATAAAGGCCTTTACCAAGGATCGGCCTTAGCAAGGAGAATAAATAATTTTAAAAATAGAAAACACATAAAGCACAGATAAAATAGTAATCGATTACTGCAAAATTCATGCTTGCTTACAATATTTATGCACTTATTATGTATACTTACAATATTTATGCACTTATCGTATAAAACAAAGTCGCTCTCTCCCTAAATCTCTTTGTATGCTTAAATCTTTAAAACTACGCAAATGATTTTGATGCGTTTTTTTTTAATAAATAGACTGATTGAAGAGGAAGGTTTATATGTATAATAACATCCATTAAATAGCGGAGAAATACTGTTATTTTTAAGGTTTCTAATGTGATGTCGTAAATAATTACATTTTTTCCGCTTACATTGCAAACGCAGGCTGAACCCTACGAGATTTATCAAAATAATGTACTAAGTTGACACATTTTTACATTGGAAAGGTCTACAGAAAACTCCGCGATGGTATATGTCTATCTCTTATGGATATCCCACAATAACATTTTTTTGTCATTTACTTTTTGCGACAAATAATAGCTAATTTTCGATTTTAACCAATACTGCATTAATCCTTATCCAATTAAATACCTTAAATACATTGTTGATTTAATATAGATATGCCCTTGAAAATGACATGACATAAGCTACTTTTTATCTCGGAAAAATGCACGGGTGCGGGAAACATGTATTTAAAAAGAATAAAATAGAGATTATTAAAGGTTTAAAATTTC
>MOOZ01000586.1:755556-773981 GCA_002930495.1 Cecropterus lyciades | reverse complement strand
TAGCATACGAGCATTCAGTCCTCCTGATCGCACATAAGTGGTCACTGCCGTTCTTGGACAACTGTAATCTACTTTATAAAAAAGAGTCATTTCCAGTTGTGTTCCCAACTCCTTGGGACTAAGATGTTTACCTCGTAAATGAGCCAATATCAATACCTATTCAACAAAATAGTGTGACGGTGATACCTTTTTTACGATAAGAAGGACTGTGAGGTCCTTAGTTACAATAAATTAATATTCAAAAAATATTTTTAAAAATATGCTTTTATTCCAGTGCACCGAAGATAAAAATAAACTTTGTAGTAATCAAACCCATCATTTTGTTGCATTGTACAATATGTTACCATATAAAACTTGTCGTGAGATTTTCCATATTATATTGATTCAGATCTACATCTGAGATATCTATTCTTATGTAACTAACTAACTTTCGCAGCTAACAATAGCCCAATCAGTCACCAAATAAATGATTAAAGCTCCGTCCAATCCCAGTCATTTGACAAGCGGCTGGTAATAAATAAAGCGATAGCGTTTAACGTAAGTATATCGTAGTGATGTGCCGCATCGCCCCTTCCCGGCGTGGGGTGGCTGCCCGGTGTGGGGGCTAAGCGGGATGCGCGCCTCCAATTTACATTTATGAAGTCTCGTAACAGATTCCGGAATGTTTACTTTCGATAATTAAAAACGTCTCAGTCTCAGGTGTGGCGTAAAATGTTCTGTTTGTTATTGTGATTGGATAACATAGTTTTTGTGAAGACTACGAACGTTTGTATGAATCATGGTTTAAAAATGTAATATCAGACGTATTTATATTATCTGCCTGGTTTCTATGTTATAATGTTTTGTTTAACATTATAAAATAGAAACCTTTGGGGGTTGAAAGGTCATTTATCTCCGTTAGGCGTGAAATGTCAAAAATCCTTCGTTAGTATCCACCAAGCCGCCATTCTCGCCATATGTACACATTGTCTAAATTTCATGTTTCTAGCTTCAGTAGTTTAGCCGTCGATTACCCGTCAGTAACCCACGACGACCACACAGACATCTGAATGATGAGTTTAGATTTCTGTTTTGGGTCTGGGTGTTTGTTTATTCGTCTCTGTGTGTCCAAGGCACCCACAACACAGGAGAAAATCCTAATATGGGGATATGAGTGTAGAAACCGTTTAAGCGTTTAAGTAAGCGAGTATCCTTTAACCATTCATAAATAGAATAACCTAAAGTAAAAAAATATCCAGTAAACGCTCTATATTATCAATATTAGTTACAAAGATTGTGTATTATAATTTTTATATAAATTGTTATCGAAAAGCAGGTCTTTTATACGCGACTTTACTTCTCTTTCGAGGGCTGCCATCAAAGCACGTTAGAAGCGATCCCATTAGAATCTAATAACTTATCCCTCTGCTGGGCATGATATGCTTAAAAAGGCAAATCATTCTTTACCTTTGTACGTTAACTTTGCCACTAAACCAAATAGACATAGCTTAACCCTTAATTAACATAATTTTAAAATCATACCTACACAATAGATTGTTATTTTGCGAGTTTTTAAGCTCACCAGCTAAAACATAGATTAGATTTTAATCCTCGCCGTGGGCTACATTCGTGAAAAATTCATTCTCGTTCATACATTGAGCGGCTTAGCAACCATATTTGCGTATATTCTATTCATAAAAGTTTTCTGTAAAGCTAGACTTTGAAGTAACGTTGTCACTTCGATTTATGTCTTACAACACTTTGGTGTTTAGATCCGAAGAATACAAATGATAGTAGCATCCACCGACTAATTCCTTTTAATTTTAAATATGATACGAATATGTTTTTATAAGATTGAAGTTGCTAACAAGCATTTAGTCTACCTCATGGTACTTTTACTTGAAGCCGATCATCGATACATTGTTACCCTTCAGGTCTAAGATAGTATTCTCATATGTAAGTCATCGGCATCGACACTCTTCCATTGAAGCGCAATACTTGCTTCACTTCATAAATGTGATAGGACCTCCCCGCTCGAGCCATACTGTCGAACCATACAGACCAGTACCACTTTTTCGAAATTTACCGACATAAAAGTAAGGTACAATGCCGTTACAGACCGTAAACTAATGTGCCAAATTTTATTCAATTTTAATTAATCGTTTTTGGTTAAAAGAGTAACAAACACACATAGATCCTCACAAACTTTCGTATTTATAATATTAGTATATGTATAAATATTAGTATATTATATACTCCCTTGTTTACATTTCCTTTAACGTAACGGTTACCCCATTTCAAAGCTGTCCACACTTTGCAACTTTTGAAAACCAATTAATAAAAGTTTTGGTTTCTTACAACTTTGGCGGGTGGAACATTGCGCAAAGAGTAGCCCTCTTAAAGGATTAAAATCAACTGTAATAAGGTGCGTAACCGATTCTAATATATATATTTGAATACAGCTATAACAAGCATGCTTGCAGACTGTCTGACTGTAAAGTCCACTGCTCCCCATGGATCATTGAAATGAACATAAAGACTTCTACCTGATAGTGACCTTATATACAATGCTGCTTCGGGATTAGTGTTGAAATGTCAGTCCTTCAAATCTATTACAAAAGAACACATAATCTTTAGTGGATTGTGTATCTGATTGCTTCTTATATTACATAAGAACACATATCTTCAAATGGATTGTATACCTGATTGCTTCTTCAATTACATAAGAACACATATCTTCAAGTAGATTGTATATCTGATAGCTTCTTCAATTACATAAGAACACATATCTTCAAATAGATTGTATACCTGATTGCTTCTTCAATTATATAAGAACACATATTTTCAAATGGATTTTATACCTAATTGCTTCTTCTTTTGCATAAGGACACATATCTTCAAGTAGATTGTATATCTGATAGCTTCTTCAATTACATAAGAACACGTATCTTCGAGTGGATCGTGTACCTGATGGCTCCTTCTATTACTAAGAACACATATCTTCAAGGGGATTGTATACCTGATTGCTTCTTCAATTACATAAGAACACATATCTTTAAGTGGATTGTATACCTGAGTGCTTCTTCAATTATAAGAACAAATATCTTCAAATGGATTGTATACCTGATTGCCTCTTCAATTACATAAGAATACATATCTTCGAATGGGTTGCCTACCTGCCTCGTTTATATAAATAAACATGACGTATTAAGTATTTATACTATTTGTAAAGGTTACTTCCTTGTCCTTTCCCAACTGACGACAATTTTTAACTTTGAAAACCAATTACATAATAAAATTTTGCTTCAATTTTGTTTCTTAGAACTTCGGCGAAATGAATATTGCGTGAAGAGGTAAAGGGATTACAATTAACTATAATAAGGCCGACGTCGACCGAAAGCTGTTAGTAACTCCAAATTTAATAAAAACAGACTAAGTTCTATAGATAGTACTGCGTAAGATGTTAATTTGTACTTTATACAACGGTAAAAGAAAATTAATGTTATATTGTTATTTATTTATCATTTATACTTTTGAAATACCTAAACTAAGGGTTACAAGGGAGAACTTAATACCTAATGGCATTCTCTGCCAGTCAATCCTGGGCGATGGTGATAATACTATATATCATACAATATTTCTGTAGCAGAAAAAAGAGCATTAAGTTTAGGAACTGCATCATTGATTTTGACGAGAAAATGGAAATAGGTACAAAATTAAATATGTACTATTTCGTAAACTAGAAACTCAGTTATATCTGTGCCAGGAATTACACGAGGACAAGCAAATATAAAGTATTTTTTTTATTTTAGATTTAAACTTCGGTTTATTTCACAACATAAATTAAATATCTAAGCATTCATAATGTTTCGAAGATCAATCTTACCGCAGTAATATTTCGTAACGATTTTATAACAGCAAGATTGATACCAAGAATCTAGGCTAGACCAAGCATAGCGCATGTCAACTTACACGATTATAGTTTGCATACAACGTCACGCTTTCACTCAATGCGCTGTGCCAATTCTCTTTTACTTGCATATGTTGTGCATATGTTGCTTTGCCTACTGTATTAGCGTTGTGTTTTTCCTTACGTGGTATCTGCAGTATACTAAGTGCAGTACGTTTCCTAAAAACGCATATCAAGTACTGAAAACAAGTAATTGTTATGAAAACAAAAAGCCGACGGTTAAAACTAAAAATGACAGTCGGGTATTTTATTTTTAATAATTTATTACATTTAACGCTTTTTAGGAGTTTGTGTCAAAATATTAACATAAATATTTTTAGTACATATATTTTTGCCATGGTTTACTTACTACCTTTCATTTGGTACCCATATTGTCATAAAATAAGAAACGTCCTCCCTTCCCCCATCTTTTCCTATTTTCATGCGTCATGCTAACTGAAACGATTCTAATGATATGGCATATGTCACATTTCGTTAAGCCGTTTTGGCTGAAGCTCGTGCCAAAGAAATGGACATACATACATATAAACATTAATACATACGGAAGAAAAATATTACACTCCTTCTGACGTAGACACGTAAATCTTATTGTTTTATTGAACAAATGCTCCAAAACATCTATATCTAATAATGATCATCCAAACACGTCTGTACTATCAAGACTACTGTTCCCATTTCCCATACGCCGTCCTTTTTGAAGGACATTCAGATCCGTCCGCAATCGCCGAGGGATTAAAACATACGAACAACGTAGTTAATTGGTTTATCTACGGAAAAGGGAATATAACCAATAATACAATTTTTTTTGTGACGGGGGGAAACCTTCAAAAGGTACACCGAAGCCTTGGGTGAGACTCCGGGTTATGTGGGATTTTTACCCACTAAAACTCCCTCGGTGGCCTTCCTCAGCGCTTGCAAGGGACTCTGGGATCTCCTGTGGAACGCACCGGTGCCCCCTAGCGCGGCGCCCCTCACGGGGTGATCACTTGGGGGACGTATACCTGTCCCCCTGCACCTTCCGGTGTCTGCGACGACATGCAGCCACACATGCCGCTTTTCTTCTCGGGGTTGCTGGCTGGGCGGTTCGAGCTCCCACTCTAGCCGCCCGCAATCCCAAAAGCCCCCTTCTAGTCGCCTCTTACGACAAGCAGGGGATACCGTAGCCGTATTCTACTCCCCGGCTACAGGAGGAATACCAATAGTACCTAATAATTATTGATTTAGTATATTTTTATAAGTAACTATGTAAGATGTTGACGACCCACGCAGTGGGTCCCGGATTCCATCCTCGGCCAGACAGACATCTGAATGATGAGTTTAGATTTCAATTCTGGGTCTGAGTGTTTGTGTATTCGTCTTTGTGTGTCCAGGGTACCAACGACACAGGAGAAAATCTTACTGTGGGGCTATGAGTGTAGAAGGCGTTTATATTCATGTTTATGTTGTAAGAACTTTTTACTGTGCTATATCATCTCATCTATTTATTTATTTATTGCACCTCTGTGTATATAACATAAGCGCAATAAGTAATAAAGCTACAATAAAGCAAACTTACTATCTGGTGAAATTGTATGTGTGTGTCACACGAGAATTACAAACAACATCCTTACAAACTTTCGTATTTGAAATATTAGTAAGATGGGATAAAAAAATAAAACTCTATGTGTCAGTTGTATAATACTAGTATGATGGTACAGCGTATAATTTATGTACGTACATATGTATATATGTACGAGTATCAGAATTTTGAATAAAAATACAGTAGATGACATTTCAAACAATTTTGAAGGGTAATTTTGGTCGCCGAAAATAAAAAAAATGTCATCTACTTTTCGGTTTTGTGCAATTTTATGACCATTTTTGGTCATTCATCGTTCATAACCGAAATAAAATTCTACTGTATACAGTAATGACCCAATACAGTAGACAGTAAAAAAGATGAAAATACAGATCTTCTGTAATTACAGTGCATCTGAAAGCACTGATCACAGTAATTCTAATATCGTACTAATTAAAATTATTAAAATATATAAACAGTATTATCAATTAGGGACATTCCGATACAAGTAAATACGAGGATGTACTCGATACTTTTGTTTCGATACCAAATACTTTTAGCATCGATATAAATCTTGCGACACTGACTACTATTAAAACAAAAGTAGTTGGTATCGAATTGAATTAAACTGTACGAATGTTATTTAACATTTTTGGACTTCTGAACGCACTTGTCTTCGTGAACATGTCTGACTATGGAATGGGATGTAATGAAATTAATATTTCCCTGGTTGTATAACTTTGCCCTAAAACATTTCATTGTTGTTGCAACATCAGTTCTAGGTTATTCAGTTCAGTCAGTAAACTTATTTTCCAAAGCGGGTGCAATAATGTCACAAACAAGGATACCTTTACTCGTAATCAATAAATCAGTGACTTCGGTGGTTATTTTAGAACTTGTTAAACATCTATCACTGCCAAGATTTTTTCTCTTTTTATATTACTGCCATTATTATAGAAATAAAGTGTATCGATATGAGTAAGTATCGATATATTAAGAGTGCTCATATAAGTAGTATCGAAAAACAATTTAAGTACTATTTAAATGAGTAAGTATCGATACCTTATGGATTTCGGAACGTCTCTATTATCAATATCTGTGGCGGTGATGTCGTTGTATCAAAATATCCTAAACAGATAGTCTAAGTATGTAAGACATATCAATTTCAAGGAATATCTCAGCTCGCTAAAATCCCAGTCATTCAGCTTGGAATCTTGATAGTCTGTAGAACCCCATTGAATTCCGGCCTTCGGTTAGAGAGAGATAGCTATACCGGTGAACGAACGAGGAAGCGAGGCGGATAGATAACTATGATGAAGGATTAATTTCATATAAAATATTATTATTAATAATATATACATATATTAATATAATATATTTAAGAATGTAGACTACACGTATACAATTGAATATTATGAAGAAATTTTAGGAATGTTGATTCTCGGGTTTTATTAGCACGTAAGTAACATATAAAATTAATTCCTATAAATTATTATAACTTAAATTTATTCATCTTTATTATTAGGTAGCAGAACCAGTGTAGTTAGACCGGGGAAGTACCATCGCCACACCTATTTCTACCGTGAAGCATTGCGTTTCGTAAGGGTGTGGTTGCAACGCGTCTGCGATCAACATCGGATAGAACCCTTGTTCTATCAAGTTGCTTACAGATGTCCATGGGCAGTAGCAACCATTTTCCATCAGGTGGACTGCATGCTCGTTTGCTACTTCAGTCTGATAAAAAAAAAACTATTTAGTAACAAACAAGCATGTTGACCACGACCACCGGGTGATTATGTATGTATTAAGTATGTATTTCTTTCCTTCGGTTGTCACTCGACTGAAACAAAAGAAACTGAATATTTAGAACATAGTTACTTTGAACTTTTTTTCATGAGTTTAATTGTAGAGTAACAGATGAACATAAATCTAAAAGAAAAAAATCATAAATAATAAACATAAAATAGATTTTTTTTATAGTATGGAAGTAGCATGTGGGTGAATAAGTGGTAATAATTGGTCTCCATCAGATGGTATATGGTACGGTATTGCATATGAAGCCGATCTCGAATGCTTTGCTACTCCTTAGGACTAACAAAGTCGTGTTATATGTAAGTCAGACGGAATTCACACCCATATATCGAAACACAAAACTTGCTTCTCACTAGAAATATGTATGAAGGTACAGACTCTACCAGAATTCAAAATGTTTAATAAAACCAGAGATAATGTTCGAATCCAAATCTTCAGTTTAGGAATTCATTGAGAAACTTCACAGAGACAATAGAGAATTAGGGAGAATTCATAACTATGTAGGCGTTCTCGAGAAGTTTTCCATTACCATATAAAACAATTGATTTACTTCTAATTATATCTAATATTTTATTTTTATGTCATAAATTCGAATCTTCGGGGAAGAAATTTATACTTGCCGGCTATCACGTACAACATTGTCGCAACCGGAACCAGGTGCATAGCGTCCCCTTAACCACGAAAACATTCATAAAAACTTGCCACTAGTTGCCCTTTCCAAATACCCATTGGGTCACGGGTGCCCGAATTTAAATATTTTGGATTATTCTTGAAACAACACAAAAAAATATTTATTCAGTTGCTCAATTTGCGTAACTTATAAATTGTAACGGACAGAAAAAAGCAATGATTTTGTGTTCTTTTTGTCACTCGACTGCGTCAGAAGGAGGTTCATTTTTGAAATATAATTACTTTAAACTATTTCACTTATTTTAAATTGTAGTATATAGTTAAACGTAAGTAAAATAGACCTTATAAAATAAAATCTAAAATAGTAGTTTAACAGCCTTCAATTTAATTTTCACAATTTTTAAATTTATTGTATTGATTATGTAACAGGTATAAAATATAAAAAAGAGTTCAAAATCATTTGTTCAATGCATTTATGTAGTTGTAGACAATATTAAAATGTAAAAACAGGTAATTTTTTGTCACTAGGGGCAATATAATAATACCTGGCAAGGGCCGACCGGATGCTCACAAATATATTGTCTCCACAGGAAATCGAAGTCGTCAACTTTGGCTCGGGGCGGCGCTTACAGGCCTAAAATATACACATGCATATACAATCAACATAATTTATGTTTAAAATTAAAACCAAAACATTTTATTCCGAGAATATTCTTTACTGAAATTGATTTTTGGACAATAAATCCATATTCTACCACCCATTAGAATGGTGTTTCATTATAGAGAAGAATCGGCGAAAAAACACCGGCTCACTTTCATATGAGGCGACCATTTGAATCCTCGAAAGTGGCCACCATAGACTTTGACATAGACATACAACAGAAATATAGAAAGTTATCATATAGAAGGTTACAGTTGTCCATTGGCAGTGACCACTTACCATAAGATGGATAGCATACTCGTTTGCTACTCCACCTTTTCACAAATCCGTTATAAATAAAAAGTTACATACAATCATATCATTCTTTTTACGACTAAACAAACAAAATAAATTCAAATACAGGTCTTCTTGCGCCACGGTATGTTTTATCATAAAAATATATTAATTAAAATAAGTACATCATGTAATTATCTTTAAATTGTCTCTACAAACCGTAACCGTTTCGGAGATATAACGATAAAAAAAGTTGAAGCTCTATCGGACAAAGGTTCGTACGAAATCAGCGAGGAGACATCTGATGGATCGCTACTCGGATTATTTACTTGCACCCAAGAGAAAGAAGAAAAACAAGAAGAAGCAGAAGTATTTTTGCTCTATCCTATATTGATAGAACTAAAATACTTCTGCTTCTTCTTGGTATGCTTGCTTGCTTCTATGTAACCTGTCTATTTTTTGGCCGGACTATTAACTAATTACGTAATTATTGCATGCGCTTAATCATTTAGTGGAAACGTACTTAACTTGTACGGGAATACGAGAACATTTAATACACCATATGCCCGTTCGTTATTTCCATTAAAATGTTAATCGATATATATAAAATATAAGTTGTATCGATAAAGGACCGCTTGTAAGGGTTGATTCAGGGAAGGGTGTGTTAGTGGCTATTTTTGTACTTCTTCAAAGTTCGCAGTTACCAGTCTATCCCAATTGATATGAACATCTAACAAGCGATTTTGATTATCTTTTCCACTTATTCACCCGTTTATTATTTGAGCAAAATGGGGTAGTATGCTGTAGGCTTTCTTTATTTAACAAGAATGTAGAGTATAAGCATAGGTTAAAGCCAATTTTGCTTAAACTGTAACAAGGTCTCTACACATTAGTTTCAAATTTCACTTTGCACGTTTTTAGATGCATTTTTTAGAGATCCCTGATAACTAAGCTGGAACGCCTCTGATAAGCATAACCCTATACACCTTTCATATCAGAACACAGCACTTAACACTAAGCCAGAAATAGGAGGGTCGGTGGTGCCTTTGGAGCCAAACCACAAAGGTTTCTACCACCTTTCTCACTCCCGCTGTAATCGCAAATTCGTTTACTTCATGCAAAATGTACAACCACAACAATAAGGCCTAACGAAACGAGATTACCACCTATTCAAGTGCACTTCAAAGGAAATCATCTAATGCGTACAACCCTCTGCGGGTGAACACCCTCGAACCCGAAAGTTGAACTCAAACAAACGTAGATAACTGTACACGTGGCTAACGAATTCCTATCCCACAACTGGGCACTAATGTCTCAGGATGGAGTGTAGGTGATAGACCATGCTGGTCACGTACGGTTTAGTAGACTTTACAAATATATAAATGTGTTTTTTTTTTTAGAAAAGTCTTTGTTCGTTGGTTGTTTCTTTAATTTTTTTATTGTGATTTAAAACAAACTTTCAAGGAGAAATAACCCGGTCATCGTGTCTAATCTTTATATTAAAATGAAAAACCTGTATATATTTTTTAAATACATAACTTTAAAAAATCAAATCCCTCACAATTTCGTACTACAAATTCATACACCCGCCTATTCTTTACTTCAAACATGTTTGATGTTTCAACCTGTCCAACTACTTCCTAAATGCACAACTATCTGTATCCGAAAAAAGGGCCTGATATTAACTTAATTACCTGCCAGGCCGAAACGTCCTTTTGTCGGTCGACTCAACTCGACTCCACCGAGTTCATTGATTCCGTTTCTGCGCCCCCAGGCTCTCTCGAATAACGTGGGCCAAATTGAAAGACCCCTGATGCTCCGTACAAAATCCCTCTTCTCGTAATCTCTTAGTATGTACGCGGGGAGCGAGGAAGTTCTAGTGAGTTGGACGCAAAGCGCCAACATGTGTTTGTGGCATTGGCCTGTGTGTTTGTGCCAATGGCCTTTATGTAGCACCTTTTGAATCTCAACCCTCAACGCGGACAACAAGGTAGACAATACAACGCACCACCCGAAGGTTTCGTTATAACACGATGTTTTTGTGAGTTTAACTTTATTGCCGTCTGGATAGGGATTCATTTTATACAAATTTCAATTTGTCGCTACGTATTTTGATAAGGTATTAATGACGTATTAATCGGTATGAACTTTCCGGTTAATTTTGATAGTGACGATATGATCTGTTAAAAGCATTTAATGAGTGGAATTACAAAAGCGGGAGAACGCGTAGATGTTGAATACTGTCTGCCATCATAGTAATGATTGAAACGTAGCGTTTCAGCTTGATTTACCCGTTTACCGCTCTGATGTTTATGGCTAAAATATATGAAATTGTCGAATTTGTTCAACTTTTTAATAGAAAAACGCATGTAGCAATATTCGTTGTATTATAATTAAAACAAATAAATAGTAAAAAGTGTTACTATGTGCAATTCACACCCGGTAGAAGTGGCACTTTTGAAAACTAGCCCACGAGAGATTAAGACGGGTATAGAGAATGAGGAGTATTAGGATAATTATTTTGGTAAGGTTATTATTTTTATTTTACGCTACGCAGCATCTCACAAAGAAGAGACCGAGAGTGTAAAATACTGTGTAATGTAGTCTATCCCATTCTCACGCCGACTTGTCCTATATATTTATGTGTTTGTTTCTTTACCGTGTCGCATTTTCGTTTCATCGACTTTCAAATCACAACGATACTAAAGAAGTTTCACTCAATAACCCTTAAACGTACCACACTTAGACAGTATAAGGTGCCATTGATACAAACAAAGACGAATATACAAACTGATTGAACTTAAAAAATCCTTTGTCCGCCTCCGGAAATACCATCAATACCATATCATCACTATACCATTTCTGTTTTATTACAAGTAAAACGTTACTGTTTTCTGGTTTGTGATAAAGGAGAGACCCTTGTATGAGGCTTTTGAACTTAGTCCTCAGTAGTAACAACGCACCTATGAAGGCCCTCAAGTACAAATTTTATCCCATCTGGGATTAACAACAAATGTCTATGAACACAGTGACCACTTACTGTCAAGTCCGCACTTTATACCAAGTTACTGCATAGTAGTTTGCGACTTCTATAGTAGAAAGAGTATAAAAATTCTTAGAATGCAAAACTTTATATAGAAATATTATTTTTTAAATGAACTCTCAAATGTAAGTCCTTTATTTTGAATACTTACAAACGTGCAATTTAATATTATTTCATAGTAGATCATTGTTAACAGTTATACAATGCTGTAAAGATAACTAAAAATAGATTCAAGTTAAATAAATATTATGGGAATAAACCACGAAATACACTTATGTTAACCTGTTCAATTTTTTGCGTCATTTTCCGTAGAAGGAATGATTCATTGCATGTTATATGAAGAAACTATAGTTTCTCTAAAATTTATATAGGATATGAGGAATTATATTGTGTTGTAGTCATGGGCATATATAAGGGAGGAAATTTAGGGGGTCCAACCTCCCCTCCCCTTAGCATAGACATAATAAGAAATAATCTTTAAATAGGGTTACAACATTTGTTATAAATAATCTCTTTTGGTTATTTATGACAAATTTCGGAGTCTATCTATTCTAGAACCCCTCTTAGTATACGAGTGAGAAAAAGTCTGAATCTAGTCCTTTTTGCCGCTGTTGAACTGCCGCCTTAATAAAGCAAGCTACGCTCATGATTGTAGATTTAATTGAAATCCGAATTAATTACAATATAACTCATCGTGATTGTTCAGAGCTGGTTCCGAAAGTGAAAGTTTCTTTGGAATAATGGCTCCGCTTGTTTTTGCGATTAAACTGCTCAGGGTTTATTGACTTTAGAACCTTTGACCATTCTCGTATATACAATGTTATGTCTAATTATATCCAATGGAATCCACGCGAATAAGTTAATTACTTTGGTACTTATATTTGACTTTATATGTGTTACGATTGTAGAAATTAATGGTCATGGTCTTGAATAATACTTTGAGTACGATGCAAAAATATATATGAATGTACTTATTCTTATTGTTTTATTGTGCAATACAATATTTATTTTAATTCTTTATTAATTACATTTAAAGGTTGCAGAACTTCTGTAGTTCGACCGGGAATTACCACCGTCACACCTATGTATCTATAGCGTGAAGCAGTTTTTGCGTTTTGATAGAAGGATGTGGTTGCCTGGTCACTTATGTATGAGGGGATCATCTTAGTCCTCGGATGTAGTAACGCATACCTTCAGATTGAACCCCTTTTCTACATGAAGTTGCTTTCAGATGTCCATGTTTGCTGTTAAGTACATCAAATATTAATCGAAAATATAAAGAGGGCATCCAATATTCGGTATATTACTAAAATATTTCTTACAGAGTCAGGTATATATATTCTTAATATTATCTATGATCAAGCTTTTTTTCAATAGAAGTAGGCACGCCACCCGCGTGGCGAAGCGGTCACCATACTGTAATGAGTACCAGGTTCGACCCCCGGCCAGATGAATTTAGATTTCTTTTCTGGGTTTGAGCGTTTTGTGTGTGATGCTTTTATCCTGTATCTTTACGATACAGGATAAAAGCCTAGTGTAGAACTATGAGTGTAGAAAGCGTTATTATTATTATTTTTATATAGCTTTTCGCCCACTTTGAAGGGGTACAATACCATGTCATTCTTATTACTAATTTCCGTGCTCTCTACTTGGAAGGGGTGGAGGTATTCTTCTTTACGGGCCTGAGCCAACCGAAGCAAAGAACAAATATTTTTTTCCATATTAAGTAATTTTCGTGTGATGCGGCATGACTTTTTTGCTATGCCTGTTTTTTTTTTGGAGCTGTAAATGTAGCTTTAAGACTGGCATGTAATGATTTTGGATTATTTCCACTTTCGTGGAAATAGCTGAAATATTGGTATTGTTGTTGTAACTGGATTTACTTGGCAGTATTATATTAAAATTCTGCTCAAACCATTGATACGACAGTGATCAATGAATGATAAAAATTGAATACTATATTTCATACGCCAGCGTCACTAAAAACCAATTAATTTAGACACAAACTGTTCGTGTCATATATTCGACTCGATAACATGTATAATGATTTAAATCTTTAACTATAAAATATCGTTAATCATATTGCTTTGTCTTTCAGATATTAAAAGCAGGACCAACCGATTTTTTACATAATATGTAAAATCCAATATTTTATTGAAGGCAGTAGCTCAATTTGGTTGTTTTACTATCAGCTACCTTTGTGTAATGAGATTTAAGTAAACAATTAACATTTTTTTATAGTTTGAAAATAGTAAACGAGCATGTAGCCCACCTGATGGTAAGTGGCCACTGCCGCCCATGGACATGTGTAATCAACCCTAGGTAAGATCAAAGGAACCGTAAAGTCTCACCTAAGGTTGGCTATAGATGCGTTACTACCCCTGAGGAATAAGATGGAATGCCTCGGAAAAGTATGTCTCCCTTACCACAGTTTCTTTCTGCCTAATAACACTGCTGTTATTAGGCAGAAATAGGTGTGGCGTTGGGACTTCCGGAGTCGAACCACAAAGAGCTCTACCACCATAAACATTACTATAAGATGTATTTCGATAAAAACACATGAAAGTTGACATCAAGCAATTGGATTGACATAGGCTATTCAATAATGCGATTGAGCGCGTTACGTACCTTAGTCATAGTGAATAAGGCTACAGTACCATTGGTACGAGTTTATTACGGTTTCGTCGAACGATTAAAGCTTACGTTTTCACATCGGCGTATGGCCGAAGGCACCGCTTGGCGGGTAGCAGGTTTTCTTGGTGTTACCATTGCATAAATACGCAGGATTTTTTTATAAGTTACATCTAAATTACAACTTACATCAAAATTCGTCTAATTCTTGTTTATTTAGATTTTTTTTCATGGTATATTCAAGCACTATGGAAACGCTTAAATCAATTTTAACAATATTTCTAAGGGCTAACTTTATGTTTTCATTTTCTGATATCAATTATTTTCTAAAACACCAAAATAACTTCAAAACCTTTTCTTTACTAATATTACACGATTTTCTAGTTTAATATAAAGGTTGTAGATCGGATTAGCGTTACATAACCCATTGTGGTGAACCACCGGTCGGGCGAGCTTAAAGCTCGTCCGTTAATAGAAATAACGGAGCTTCGTGATTTCTCATTCTTCATGTTATTTTTTCTTAACTTTATAAAGCTTTTCATCATCAATATTTACTGTTATGTATGAATTTTGTCGTACCAGGCAGTAGAACCAATGTAGCTCGACCGAGATACCTACCATTGTCACACCTTTGTGACCTTACTATATTTAGTATAGTAACGTCACAAAGGCTCTTTCTTCTCATTCAATCGGTAGGATCGATGTTATCGGTAGGATCGATTACAGATTTTCCTATTAATAGTGCAGCTTTTAAAATTTAAGGTATCGAATAGGAAATTGTTCAATATTATATAGAATATGTTATTATGTTATGTTAGTGGTAGAACTATTTGTGGTTCGACTCCGGAAGCATGACCGTCACACTTATTTCTGCCTCATAACAACAGTGTTATGCGCTGCTGTGTTCTGGTCTGAATGGTGTGGTAAGGGAGATATACTTTTCTGAGGCATTAAATCTTAGTCCTCAAGGGTAGCAACGCATCTTGGGCAACCTTAGGTGACACTTTGATCTTACCTAGGGTTGATTATGGATGTCCATGGGCGGCAGTAGCCACTTACCATCAGGTGAGCTGCATGCTTGTATGCTACTTCAATACTATAAAAAAATATTACATTGAATTAAAATCCTTAGGCTAATCATACCAAGTTATAACTGCTTGTAACTTCTGGACACTTAACGTTAGTAAGCTTAGTAAGTTTTTAAAGCGTTAGCTTTAGGTCCTTGTAGTTTAGTATATTCCGCCCGCCGAACCGCTCGCAAACTTTATTTGGCTTTATTGCACCGCCAAGTGGCTTTTTGTAAACCTTTTATAAACGTATGGACGAATTCACTGCAATTTTATGAATAGTTACTTTTTTACAAGTTAACTTGGAATTCAATTTATTGGATTATGACGGATTACCACTTGCAGTGCACCAATAGATGAGAATTATGTTTTTTAAATCTTATTAAATATATGTTGTAGATAGACAGTTCTCACCTACAACTGATTTATGTCAATCTCAACAATAACTAATTCTTAGGTTATATTTACGTCCCTCTGTAGCCGGGGAGTAGAATATGGCTACGGTATCCCCCTGTAAGAGGCGACTAGAAGGGGACTTCTGGGGTTGTGGGCGGCTAGATTAGGAAATTGAACCGCCCAGCCAGCAACCCCGAGAAGAATGGCAGCATATGTGGCTGCATGTCGTCGCAGATACCGGGAGGTGCAGGGGCACAGTTACACGTCCCTCTAGAGATGACTCCGTGAGGGACGCCGCGCTAGGGGGCACCGGTGCGTGCCATTGGAGATCCCGGAGTCCCCTGCAAGCTGCAAGCTGAGGAAGGACACCGAGGGGTTTTAGTGGGTAAAAATCCCACATAACCCAGAGTCTCTCCCAAGGCCGTTCGGTGTACCTTTCGGAGGTTCCCTCTCGTCACCAAAAAAAAATCAAGTGGGCGTCATTGAAGGGTAAAGGCGGACACAAATACAGCATTAATTGTTCTTAACACTTTGTATTCATAGTTCCACAAAATAATTATTTGAAATAATGGTAGGTTATAATCTGATACAAATCAGTGATTTGAGCAACAGGTTAAAGGAAATGACCGCACACTTACACAACGACATACAACGAAATTATTAAGATCCTCCTCGATCTCTCACATCAGTACTTATCAATGTTTCCCGACCGTGCGGCCACATAGTCGACTCCATTAGATACTTCTTAAAAGTATCTGCTCTGATTTGACATCCTATACCATAAGGATAAAACGACTACTAAACACAATATAAAACAATGGTTAGTTTAATTTGTTGTCACTTGAGTTATTCCTTATAATATGAATGTTAATGTAAGCCTATCTTCAATAACTTCTAAGTTGTATTCATCTCTTCTTCTGATACATACAAAATATTTCGTGAATTAAATAACTGGATTTAACTGGATTCAACAGATATGGCACTGTTGAATCCAGTTAAATTCAGTTATATATACAACTTATTAGCGTTAAATATTTTAAACTTCGTTTGAAATTGAACTTTTATTAATATTACAACATATATAACGACTCCAAAATTTGAATTAATAATAATTATTAGATTAAACTGTTATACGAAAGAACCCTTTGTGGTTTGATTTCGGAGGCATAAATGCTATTTCAGCTTAACAGAAGGGTTAAGCACTACTGTTTCTAGTTTGAAGGTTATGGTAAGAGAGTCATACTTATCCGTTACAATTTAGTTTAAGGATAACAGCTACAGAAGTGAAACTTCTGAAAAAGAAGCCTGAGAGATTGAGATAAATGTTTTTTTTTTTTTTCACTGCGCTCAATTTTTTTTAATATTGTATTACATATGAATATTAGACCTAATGTATTCTACTTCATTCTCTTGCCAACTTGATCCTATACATTCATGTGTTTGTTTCTGTATCGTGACGGATTTTCGTTTCATCGACTTTCAACAGCTATTCTAAAGCAGTTTTACTAGAAAAAAAATTACGCTACTTCCAAATTACTATAAGTAGTTATTAGGTACTAGTAACAAGTGGGGAATAAATCTCGAGGTGGCTAAGTATGGGCAAACCGTCTGAAACGGATCTAAACACCCATCGAGACGGAAGACGTGGAACTTTGTTTGACTTTCTTCGCAGTTCACGCTTGCGCGATGGCTCAATATATTTTGACTGGTTTATATTGTTCTTTTTATATACACCATTTTATTAAAAGTTAAAGTCTATAGTTATTGAATGCTTTTTATTTTATTTCATTCGATCAATCTTTTTTTAATCTTTTAATTAAATTTAAGTTCCATCAAAATTGATTTGAGCCTTAAGTTAAGTTAGGTTAGGTTAGTACACACACACACACACTACCCCGTTGTCTCCCCGGGCGACGGGGTGTGCGGTTAGGTACATTTTTTCCCGCCAAAACAAAAAAAAAAAAAAAGGTTAGGTTAGTACATTATCTTATATGCTTGACCAGGGATCGATCCCAGAATATGCGTGGCAAAGCATTGCGTTAGGCACTACGATATATTATTTATAACCGAATTTGAACAGACTTCATAGAAGGAGGAGTTTTGCAATTCGACTGTATTTGTACATAAATGTGTATATAAAATATAAGTTTATTTTAGAAAAATAAGCCCTCAAAGGAGTGAAAGTCTATCTATCCATAATAGTTGGTCTATACCTCGCTTCCGAGAGGAGACAAGTCCCTTTATGGGTCAGTAGTAACTTGTCGGTTTATGACATTGTCGCGGTAACTTAGAGTAACCCCAGTTGGTCTCTGTGATGTCGGTCATCTATAGCACCTCTCTCTCCCCCGTGGAACAATCCGTGGGTAGCTGCGTCTTCCTGTATATCACCAATACCTACTGCGGTC
>MOOZ01000586.1:706542-722525 GCA_002930495.1 Cecropterus lyciades | reverse complement strand
TATTATAGGTAAATAAAAATTATAAATATTATTAGTTGTTTTATCATTCAATATCCATCCAATTCATACATAATTATCTATTAGTTTGTCAAAAACATTCGCCACATATTCGCATCGTTCCTTGCGAATACGAATGCGAATGCGAATGTCATCAAATATGCGAATATTCGCGAATGCGAATGCGAATGCGAATGCGAATGCGAATATTCGTTACATCACTAATACATACATTATCACAAACTTTCGCCTTTACGATATTAGCAGGATAGATAGATACATATAATTTCATCCATCTATTTATAAATAATATATATATCTATAAATTAAAATCAACATTATTATGAAAAATAACATTCATCAATTTTGTTAAAACTAAACGTATGTTACTAAAACTTACCAACCTATTTTACTAATCATTTATGTCAAATCTTAACAAAAAAAAATAAAAAAAGATAAAATTCACACGATAACAAATGCATAACGAATATTCGTCACAATTGTTACATGTAATTATAATGTTTAAAGAACCACCCCTTTGAGTGCACCCTCACGGTGTCCGGTGATGTCCGGCATTTTAACGAACCTGTTTGACCGCCTTAATACGATTACTCGCCTAATATTTGCACGAATATAACAGGGTATCAGACAATTAATTATGACTATGATATTTCGCTTCTGTTACATGATTCGAAATATACCATGCATACAATACAAGATTTGATATATCTATCTATATGTATAAGAAAAATAAAAGTTCCGCGTATATGTCGCATATATTTGCAAATAAAGTCGAGTAGAGAAGTAAGAATAAGTAATAGTCATATATTTTTTTATAATATAATTAATACAGATATTGCTTGTATTTGATATCGCATAAAACTATTTAGCTTAATTTAGGTACTTTAAATAAAAATATTATCACAATCAAGTAATATTATAATTTATATATACCATGATAACCAACCAAAACCCTAACATTAGATATATATGGTAATCATAGTTGTGGTTTAAGAAAAAAAACATCCGCCATATTGGTATGCCCGCCATATTTAATATAGAATGATGTCTACGGTTAATCATACATTCTTATCCAAGAGGAACTTGCATGCAAAACTGTCCAATCGGTAGGGGTTAACTGTTTAAAAATTCAGTTGCAAGATTTGACCCTCGGCAAGAAGCAAAATAAAAGGTTGTAAAAATCACGTTACATTAACATCCACTTACTTCTACTTCTACTACTTCTTAATATTACTTATTCCTTATCCAAAATAATAAAAGCTCATAAAATTACCTTCACTCACACGAAACGTTACAACCCTTAAAAATTGGTTCGTAAATAACAATGCATCTGTGACAATCATCAACTTGAGGTATGACCCCTATCCTTAAATCTGATGGGAGGTGACCATGCACTGTCCACTTCTTCGTCTTATACCGCGTAAAAAATACAGCATTTCTAGGGTTCCGTACCCAAAGGATAAAAACGGGACAATATTACTAAGACTCCGCTGCCCGTCTGTCCGTCTGTCCGACACCAGGCTGTATCTCACGAGCCGTAATAGCTAGACAGTTGAAATTTTCACAGATGATATGTTTCTGTTGCTGCTGTAACAACATATACTAAATATAGGATAAAATTAATATTTAAGGCCATACAACAAACGTGATTTTGACTTGAAATTAAGAACGGAAATTTGCCGTTTTTGCATAAAAATTGTACGGAACCCTTCGTGCGTAAGTCCGATTCGCACTTAGCGTCTATTCAAGTATGCAATTATAACATGAGAACATTTAAGTACGTTATAAGGAGACGTCCTGAATGCACACACAGCATCCTATCCGGTGTCCGGTCAAATCCGGCTTTTTAACGAACAAGTTTGACCGCCTTAATACGATTACCTACCTAATGTTTGATTGCACTTCCGGTACTGTTACCAACTTTTGTATCTATAAAAGTTACATACATGACATGTGTTCATTATTTAAACATATAAATGTGTTCAGTGTTATAAAACACTTCTTCTCCTGCTACCTCCGTAATCGGAGGCAGTATGTGCAGTACAATGGACATTTCTCCCAACCATATTACACAGTTCCAGTGCCAGTTCTCCGGGGTAAGCCAGGGATCGAACCTAGGACCGTTGCAATTTTTAATCTTTATAAATGATTTGGCAGTTACCGTTAGTGCGGCTCGTTGTTTGTTATTTGCAGATGATCTAAAATTATTTTTGGAAGTCAAGAGTACATCAGACTGTCATTTGTTACAAACTTACATTAAACGCATCAGCGAATGGAGCATACGGAATAAGTTGATATTGCAAAGTACTCGGTAATAACACTTACGCGTGCATTTGAACCAATGGAATATGAGTTAGATGCGGAAGTCTTAAAAAGACAAGACTTAGTAAAAGATTCAGGTGTCCAAATACATCGGATTCACAGTTTTGTCGACCATATTTCAGCTGTTACATCTAAAGCCTATAGATTACTCGGGTTCGTATTAAGGCAGTCGAAAAACCTTGAAAGCGTTGCTGTGATGAAAACTCTATATAACAGCAGTTAGAAGCGTGTTAGAAAGTAATACAGTTATTTGGAGTCCATGAAGATAAATACAAACTTATGTTGGAGAAACTCCAAAAGAAATTTTTGATGTGGCTTTACCACAAACAGTACGGTTATTTTGTAGGGTATCCGCATGTATATCCTAGTTTATTTCTACTTGAAATGTTAGGATATGATACTCTTGAAACAAGACGTAATGTAGCACTCATTGAATATTTTTATAAGTTAATTAGGGGTGATATACATAACCCATCGGTTTTAACACTTATATCGTTAAATGTCCCCACTAAATCCATTAGGGTCAGTAGATATAAAATATTTAGGATACCTATCTGCAGATCGGTATTGGTAAGTGAATCGCACCTTGTTCGTGCGCTGACTTTACTCAACGGTGTCCTGTCTTCGAATCCTAATTTGGATGTGTTTTCGAATCCTAAGTTGGATGATTCCGTATCACGGCTTGCAGGTTTATTCAAACGCTTTTGTCTAAATAAACGCCTTAGATGAAATCTGTAATTTTCGTTTGGCACAAAATGTAATAGATAAATAAATAAATAAAAGCGTTAAATTCAATCTCGAATTTTGTAGTTTGAATCCCACTTTTAGAAATCTTTTGAATCGTAGAAATAGATTACTAGCAATGAAGAAATACACTGCGAGGTAAGAAACTTGTTTCTTACTTCTCCGTAATTCTCAAGTTGTTCTTTTTTTATATTTTATAAAAGTAGCAAACGCGCATGTAGCCTACCTGACGTGGCATCTGCTGCCCATGGACACCCGTAATCCACCACAGATAAAATAAGAATTGAAATAGAAAAAATCTACGTGAGATTAACCACAGATCCTTTGTAATCCCTGTAGACTAAGTTCACGAGGACTAAGAACGCCTTCTGACCAAATCATAGCAGTGCTTAAGACAAATGTATTAGGCAGAAATAGGCGTGATATTGTTGCCTGAGTTATACTACAAAGGATCCTACCACTTATTGAGTAATGTATACCGATCAATAGGGAGAGCAGAGAGATGGATTATGGATGATTATGGATTATATAAATACGAGTATTTGCATTCTTAGTCTAGACGTAAGACAGTAATGGATTGATGATGAAGTCTGTTTACTCGCTTCGTATTATTTTAAAATAGTTCGCTACATTATTCCAGATGAACATGATGTTAGATATTTTAATACGGCGTAACCGCACGTTAAGTCTAGGTTGTCATAAACAAAATATTATATTACTTATTTAAATATTCCTAGATGTCAGGTAATAATACAAATGATTGATTTTTATTATTTAAATTTGTAAAAAAATCATTAAGTAGAAACTACCGAGTTTAGAAGTAATAGTTATAATGGAAGTTAATTAGAACTTACTTTTATAACAATTGAAAGTGCCATGATTTAATGAATATTTCACTAGAAATTGACGTAACCTAGTAGCACTGAGGTTGAATACCATTTATATGATTTGTATAACCTTAAATTATATCCCAGAATATTTTAAGTTCCGATTAAAGTTGCAATTTACAACAATATTACTTGCATGTTGCGGACAAGAAGTTACAATTTACAATAATATTAATTGCATATTGGGTATAAGCTTTACAATTTATAACAATATTAATTGCAAATGGCGTACAAGAAGTGACAATTTACAACAATATTACCAGCATTTTAAGTACAGGAAGTAAAAATTTACAACAATATTACTTGCACATTGCGTACAAGAAGTAACAGTATATAACAATATTACTTGCGTATTGCATGTAAGAAATAACAATTTACAACAACATTACTTGCATATTGTGTAAAACAAGTAACAATTTACAACAATATTACTTACATATTGCGTGTAAGAAGTAACAATTTACAACAACATTTCTTGCATATTGTTGTAAATTGTAACTTTTTACACTGAAATAATCCTGGGAAATATTTTACAAATTTAATCGTATTTCTTTTGGAAAATAAAGTGCTTAACGTATATTTAGCGATCTACAACGTCTAGCATGTGTTATGAACTTGCAAAGCTGAGCGGTAAACACGCGCGACGCCGCGGGCAAAAGCCAATTATGAGAGAAGACAATAGACCACCTACAATTGCCCCATGTTTAGCTTCGTATAATCCTGAAAGAATAATGCTAAAAACTTGAAGGTAACTATTGGAAATAGAGTCATAGTAAAATATTTGTTAATCAGTAAGTACAAATTCATATAAAATGTTTTCGTTTTAAAAAATAGGGTTACTGAGGTATTGTATTGCGTATATAGTATTAAAACATTTAACACTATATACACGAAGATGTAGCCTTCTTATCCACTGTGTCTGGGAGAAGTATCCTAAACATGATTAATGAAAGATTTGACTGTCAGTACATAAATCACTGTATATGAAACATATGGACATTTTGTTTTATAATAAGTAGAATTAAACTTTTCCAAGGAATCATAAAAACGTAAATATATAAGTATTTCAAGATTTATTTATGGGCAATATATTATTATAAACAAAAACTTGCTCATGTGTACAAGAACATCTTACGAATATTATAAATAAATCTTACGAAAGTTTGTGAGTTGCGTTATCAGTAACTTTAATCAGTTAAAGTACAGCGAGCAATACATATTTACTATGCTTTTAAACGGAATAACTTACATAAAGACTAAGAAAGTCGAGAGCCTAAAAATTTAATATTCTACTACTATATAAAATTTAGAAAGTGTTCTAAAAGTAACAGTAGATTCGGTGTGAAGACCAATTCTTTGTAAACATTAGCAGGGCATAAAAAGGACGGCGACATGGGGTTGGTAATGGTTAGGGTACTGTGAGGGGCTTCGGACGTTCTCCCCGTATTCTTGAAGGGCCGGGATGCCCTACCGATTTATACGAGTAATTAGACATACTGTATGTTAGGTATCTTAATCTAAAACATGTTTTCTTTGAATACTTACTATCTTGCTGCAAAAGATCTTTTTATCAATTAAACGTATTTAATAAAAAAAACTTTGTTAAAAATTGGAACAGTTATACAATAAATTAGTCAACTTTCTTAAAGCCTTAAAGATTATTATCAATGTCATTAATTCCATTAAGAAAGTATTAAAGTATAAGAAATTAGAAATGAAAATAGGTACTTATTTAAATAGTAAACAAACGTCGGTGTCGTGTACAACATCTGACTCTAAAAGTTCCATAAAAACAAAATTAATAAAAAAAATGATGCTTGAAATTAACAAATTATCTTAGACTGTGCCTGTATCGTCTTACTTTGAAAGGAGATCAGTGCCAAATAGTGGGAACAAAATTTTATGAAAACAAAAAATCCGACGGCGAAAACTAAAATTTGCAGGCGAGTATGTTTGTTCTTATAAGTTGGCTTGAGCTGGGTAGTTTTTATGATAATGTATATATCTCTATCTATTTATATTTGTGATGGTCTGTCTTACAGCTTTCGATTGACACCCATATTGTTATGGTAATAAAAGAATTATCCCCTCCCCTTCCCTTTTATGTTTACAGGCACTATACCTCAAAATGTCAACTAACTCGATACACACACATATATGTCGATACCAATAATATGTACACATATGTACACACATATTACAATCCGTCAAACCGCTTGGGCTGCAGAGCTTGGCAAAGTGGGATAGAAACATACTATAAAATGGATGTATACGTTCGAAAAACATTACCCTCCTTCTGACGCAGTTGAGTAAAAAAATGGTTTGACGATGATGATAAACAACATTATGTATATATAAGTTGATGTAGATTTATGATCTTACCTCGTTATTTAGTAGTGGATTCATAATAAAACTAAAAATAGTTTTCTACGTTTAGTTTAGTTTTCCTTGTTTTACGATTAACAAAAGAAGGCAAGCCGGTGCACAAAGCTCTTAATTAACTAAAACGAGAAATCTTGAGAACTTCATGAAATAAAAATTATACGCTTTAGTATTTTTGTTTTCATGCACCTAACAACAGTAAGTTAAGTCATTGTTTTTTCTTATTTTTATCTCACGTATCTCCATATACTCGTGTGAAAGAAATCTATATATGTATCTATATAGACAAATATTAATAAAATAATTCTGTAAACATTATATTTGTTTGTCAACCGTTTTTGTTTAATGGCATTTAACTTGAGATTAGGTCTTATTTAAAAACAAAATTGCAGAAATTTTGATAATAGTGACGATGATGTGTGACTAGGCAGACTAGGTGTTTGTATAAATATAGTATAAGTAAATTAAAAAAAAAACTTTTTGAGTTAAACGCGTTTCATTTAATTTTTGAAGTGAAACTCGAATCGTTGTGATTTGAAACTCAATGAATTGAAAATGCGTCACGATAATGAAACAAACACATGTATAGGATTGAGTGGGCGTCAGAATGAGATACGATACATTATTACACAGTGTTTTATATTCTCAGTCTCCAAATCTTAAAAAATCCACCGATAAAATTCAAGTCGTTGTAAAACGTCCAAATAGATAACCATTTTTTAAGAATACACAAATATTCATCATAAACTAATCGAAATATAATGATGATTGGTATTCCTGCAGTATCGAATACTATTCTATAAGCTACTCTAAAAATACTACTATAAGAAGTTAATATAGAAGTACTCATAAAACAGTGAGTTAAGGAGTAAAAGCCGAGAGCTTATAAAACTTTCAAAGCTCAATACGCCGCGGGAGCACACATGCATGAACTCGACAAATCTCTTTTATTTTACCTTTTTGGGCTCATACTTAGCACTAATTACATCAATGATCACTTGTACCTAAATAACAATTTATTAGGTATATAGTAGCACAATACTAATATTATTAATGTGAATGTTTGTAAAGATGTACGTGTGTTTGTTACTCGTTGACGCAAAAACTACTGATTGGAATTGGACGAAATGTGGCACACAAATAGTTTATCTCCTATTTGTATGTATTATCCAGTACAAACGTACTGAATAGAAAAAAACAAAGATGGTAGATTTTGTTATATACTTAGCTATAAATGATGATACATGATTAAATAATTGAATAACTTCTGAATGAATGAATTTAATTTCATTTTTTAAACACATGTGACATGGTTGATACCATGTACCAACAATTAGATTGACTTCAACTATGTATGCCCAATATAACCGTCCTCTGTGCCATAGTATTCGTAAAAAGGAATCTGAATTTTTCACTTAGAATGGTTATGAGCGTTAACTCTACCGTATAAATACTAGAAATACTTTCAAAATCAACAGCGCATAACACTGCTGTTATTAGGCAGAAATAGGTGTGGCGGTGGTGCTCCCGGAGTCGAATCACAAAGAGTTCTACCACCTTCAAACTCGAGTTACATACTCGTTTGCTGTTGCAATTTCTAAACAAAATGTAAAGGTACAAAATGTCACCGAATTAGGACTAAAGGGTCACCATACAACTCCAAGTCCAAGTTATAAAACATTCAGTAACCACGCGCATGTTTGACGACGCTGTTTGATTCGATTGGATCGTAGACATGGTAAGCGAATAGACTCCAAATAGGTAATCATTTTTTATACGAATAAGTATTGTATCTCATCGCGTAAATAAGATGAGTCTACATTTTGTAGGAGTGAATGTAGAGTCAAACGTAGAGCTTGTAATTTTTTGTATGTCACAGGAAATGAAAATATGTACGTGTATTTATAGAAATGTAGAAATTGAGAGTAGAGCTAAGACTTGTACGGCTTTAAAATAAAAGAAGACAACTAGACAAAGGAAAAGCTAAATATAACCCTAGCCGATAATTGTAATGGTACATTTTTAAGTAAAATAATTGTAAGTAGCGGAATGAAATTGATATTCTCGCTGTAGTCTAAATGATGCTTCCTATGTAGTTAACATATAGAGAGGTTTAAAGCTTAAATATAGCTCCAGTGGAGAATCGTAAAAGCAACTGAGTTTTAAAGTAATTGTTGTATTACAAATAACATAAACGTATAAAGGCAGCTAAAGGCCAAGGATGCTAGCGATTAGCTACTACAACAATTAAAGTAAGCACGCGAAGCTTTCGCTTAGGGGTAAAAAGTTTTCGATCTCGCTCAAAACGAGAGCGCACGACGAAAATTGGACCTCATTCGATTGAAGCGCACACGTGCGCGGCGGGCGACGGCGCCCGAATGCTGACGATCGCCGGGCGACGGCCTTATATGTATTTCTCATGCGAAGTATGTTACACCACACGGTGTTCCATTTTTAAATTTGTGTCAAGCCCATAGTGATCGTCTTTGACTAAAGAGTGGAACGTACATACGACGTTTTGGGATAGAATGGCAAGCTGCCGAGACATATTTGGAAATTTTTAAAACGACGTAAGTGTTGTTCTTAACGGTTCATTGAATGTCATAATATAGAACGTAAAGGTAGATTTTCGAACGATATATCAACTGGAGATACGCCCTTTGGTTAAAAAACTACCGTACGCCCTCGAGACGACCGCCGCGCATGCGAATGCTACTCAAGTCACGTAGCCCTACATTACAATACATTGCGAGTCGTCACCATAAATTATATCAATCCTATGCACCACCAGCAATGGATGTTAAAGTATATAAAGTGACATGCAGTAATAGAGAGTGGTGGTGGCTGTTATTCGCTTTGCATTTCGTATCGCGTTGATATTCAAACCACTTTTGTCCATGATTATGTTTTTTGTTGCAGATAGTCGGATAACGCCGCTTCATTATTTCGCATTTCGCGCTAATTCCGCGACATCTGCTTCCAGACATACAATGTTACTTGTAGTGAAATAATTATGGCGGCCTAAATATTATGTCAATGAAAGTAATGAAATGAGCAGCGTAAATAATATACTCGTTATTTTTTACATACGTTTGTGTCATATAGTGATGTGCCGGATATCTGTAAATATCCAAGGCAGGAGAAAGATCTGTATCCGTATTCGTTATTTCTTAGGCGGATCTCGATCGGATCTTTAACATATACAAAATTTTTAAATGTACATAAGGGATTAGATAGCAATGAAGTACTATTAAAATCGATTCGAAAATTATTTGTTTCTTAGCATCTTAAACACCCATAAAATACTATACAAAGAACGTATTCATTCACATTTTTGAGTATGTTTCCTCTGTTCCCTTAGAAAGGGTTTATTACGTATAGGTACTGAAAACAAGTAACGATTTCGTTTTCGCCCACAAAGGTTACGAGCACAGACATCAGGTGACTAAAAATTGAAGAAAGTTTGTTTGAAGAAAATTTAGATCCGTATTCACGGATCTAAACACTAATGATCCGTATTCATATCATTTCAACAATCCAGCTCTCTCTCTAGAGTCATATAAGCTTTAGTGACCCACTATTAGCGATATTGAACATAGATCTCTAAGAATCACCACAGGCCAAATATGATTTAGTAGATAACACGCCTTTGGAACATTCTGAAAACTTTTCTCGATATATATTTCCTTCCGATAATATTAATCGACTGCGTCAGAAGGAGGTTAATGTTTTTCGAGCATACGTAGGTATATACGTTTGTATGTATATATCTTTGTTAGTATGTATGTCTATTTCTTTGGCACGGTCTGCAGCCCAATGGCTTGACAGATTGTACCATTTGACATATCATTAGAATCATATCAGTTGTCATAGTGACATAGGCTGTATAATTTTAAAATATAGCACCTGTGAACATAATAAAGAAGGGGGAAGGGATTTTTTTTTTAATTTTGCTAGTATGGGTATCAAATGAAAGTTACCTGTGAAAGCTGTAACCACGGTAAAAGTATATACATTATAACACTTTTGTGTTATCATGCTGATGCAAACTCTTAAAAAGCGTTAAATAAATAAATAATTTAATTTATAAAAAAACAAAATACCCGACTGCAAACATAGTTATAGTTTACGCGGGTTTTTAATAACATTATAATTTTTCATAATAATTTATTGACGGAATGGTGCGGTCAGACAGAAAGTACTTCTCCCACAACCTGCATTGGAAAAGCGTGGTAAGCTATGCTCTTCCCCATTGAAACATAAAGAACTGTACAGCATAAAAATAAAACTCATTACTTAATATCTTCACTTAATCCTCTTAACGTCTTGATTTATTCGACTTAGCAGCTAGCAACCATTTATTGTTTCTACAATAAGAAATAAACTATGTACAATAAACGGGTAGGTAGGACAATCTACATTAGTGCTTGCCAAGAGTTTCTCGTCGCCACCGCAGTTTCGACGTGACCACGACCCATGTAACTATATATCGAGAATAAATAATATCGATAAAAAATGTAGAAAATAGAAAATAAAAAATATATATATAATAAATTTAAAAACCCGTTACATATAAAATTAATCGAATTCGCGATAATATTAGTCTAAAATGTAAACAATATACCAGAAATCTATTGTACCTATATTTAAGTGTATCGACCCTAAATTTGCATGCGGACACAAACCTAGACCAAGGACAAATATTTATGTTATACAAACATGCCTCAGTGGGAATCAGACCTTAAGGGTACACAATATCTACTATTAAACGGTGTACCAGATGAAATCGATGTTATCGACATTATCAATCCATATTATATTGATTCATACCTCATAATATATAAGTACCAAAAAATTAATAATAATATGGAAATAGCAAACAAAGTCCACCTGATAGTAAGGCTACTCCCGCCCACGGACATCAGTTACAATGAGTATATTGCAAATAAGATTGGAGTCTGACTTGAAATTTCCCATACATGCTTTGCTAATGCTGAGTACAAAATTCGAATGCCTTACAAAACTACATTGACGACCCACGTGGTGGAGCGGTCACCGTACCGGTCTGACACGCAGTGGGTCCTGGGTTCGATACCCGGCCAGACAGACATCTGAATGATGAGTTTAGATTTCTGTTCTGGGACTGGGTGTTTGTGTATTCGTCTTTGTGTGTCAATGGCACCCACAATACAGAAGAAAATAATAGTGCAGGCTATGAATGTAAAAAGCGTTTATGTTTACACATCTTACCTAATAACATCAGCATTTAACACTGCTGTCATTAGGTAGAAATGGGTAAGGCAGTGCCTCCAGAGTCTAACAACAAAAGGTTCTACTACCTTCACATAATATTGTAATATACGAGCTTTTGCGGCTCCGTCTGCTTGAGCCATGTACTTCGGTAAAAAATATCCGTTAATCCAGGCCATATGTGTACCAAATTTTATCCAATTCCAATTAGTAGTTTATGCGCGAAAGAGTAACAAACACATAGATTCACAAACTTTCGCATGTACAATATTAGTAAGAAGTAAGATAATAAACAATTTTATTTCATAACCCTATGAAACGTACTAAATTTTCATCGAAAATGGTATATAACTGTCAAAGCTCTTGTGTAAACTTGTTTGAATTTGATAATTTTTAGTTAGAAAACAGGAAATACATAAAAACCTTCCACCCATTTCTGGCTCCGAGCAGCCCACGCACATAATATCAGAGCTTTCGGCATAAAGACCTGTGCCTTTAATAAGAGTTTATTTCGTTTCCTCAGATCAATCATTGCTTTCGTTTTCGAATATAGGGGAACCTGATGTACCTCGGTCAGGTTTTTAAATTTTGATTTTTAAAAAATAATAATGCTATCTACGTCTGTCCAGTGTGCATGTATATAAAGATCATTTAATCAGCTACATAATTTAATCACAAAACTTTGTATATTTTCCAAAACCTGGGACCACTACCCTCTTAAAAAAAAGAAGGAAAACTCTCCAAGGTACAACAAACCAGTTGCACCTATGACAGTGCCCGTAAAACTTGGACAGAGAACGTTCTAACCGAGATAAACACTTTGATTAGCTATAATTCTGTTGAAATATCCTGAGTGACAATAATTTATTCATATTAACATTTGTAATTAGTAATAATTACAGTTTAAACAATATTTAAGCAAAATTATTGTTTTATTTTAAATTAATTATTTTACTCATAAAAACGTATGTAAAAAAAATTAATGTATTTCCGACAAAATGAGGTACATCGTAAGTGGGGTGGCCAAGGTACAATATCGCGACAACTTCACTGAATGAGCTTGATACAACCACTTGCAATTGAAGTTAGGCTCTGACACTCATGCCTTCTAGTAGCCAGATATACTAATATTAAGTTATAATAAAACAATTTTCGCAAGCATACAACACTTTGATTAAATTGGAATAATGTAAAGCTTAAAAAACTTACTTTTTGAATGTTAAACAATAAAGTACCTTCTTTAACTGTGTTTATACGGCGCCGGCGTATTGCAACAAACTTCACATTAATGTGGACAAATGATGATTCAAATACCACCGACAACGGTTCTTAAAAGCGTGGGATTTAAAAGAAAAATGTGATTGTTCGAGGTACAACTCTGTCCAAGGTTCAACAGGTTCCCCTCTTTGCAGTGTACATTGTACGTTTACGTTTTCGTTTTCAGCCATACCTTGCGATGTACTTTGCCATATATGGGCAAAAATGTAAACTGATCATTTTAGAAACGTAATAACCTAGTATAGTAAACAATGATTGTCTTGAAAAAACGTGATAAACCTGTACTAAGGACACTGAGCTGTGAGCTCATATAATGACTTGATGATTACTTTGTTGTATCTTTGACTCCCGCCATTCTAATAGAAGAAAAAGTATATCAGTTAAATAATCATAAGCTTTGAAACACAAAATTGTAGGTTACAAAAAAATCTGCCCACGATTAAATGAAGCTATTTATTAATTACATCTTATAAATCAAATATTACTACCTAAAATCACTAGTGTAATAATGTAGTGGAATAGTAGTACAGGAATAGAATATAATATCATACTATCATCATACTTTTTTATAGTATGGAAGTAGCAAACGAGCATGCAGCCCATCTGATGGTAAGTAGCTACTGCCGCCCATGGACATCTGTAATCAACCCTAGGCAGGATCAAAGTCTCACCTAAGGTTAGCGACAGATGCGTTGCTACCCCTGAGGACTAAGATGGAATGCCTCGGAAAAGTATGTCTTACCACACCCTGCAGACCAGAACACAACAGCACATAACACTGATGTTATTAGGCAGAAATAGGTGTGGCGGTGGTGCTTCCGGAGTCGAAGAGTTCTAGCCAAAGAGTTCTAGCACCTTCAACTTACTTATATTATAGAGGCGAAAGTTTGTACGGATGTATGAAAAAAATTAAATTATGACCTGAATTAACACATATGTATAATGCAATATTCTTTACTGTGGTAAATGAAGCGGGCGGAGTCACGGGTAAATCTAGTTATAATAACAGAACACGAACTTATACTTAGCAATCTATTTAACAACATTTGTCAGTAATCAATATAATCAAACACGACCACTCTGACAATGGGGTGCGCGCTAAAACTATGGGATAAAGCTTGGCTGCGGGCGGATGTTCCAACGGGAGAAAAAAGCCACCGAACCCCAGTATCATGCGGCCCCTTCGCCGACAAGCTGGGTTCTTGTTTAGGGTCACCATGGTATGAAAAGCCCTTCGGATAGTTCCGTTTTTAACGCTAAGGAGACAAGTATTTTCATTTTTTGTTGTGCCTCTTAAGAAGATTTTTTAATAGTTTTTTTATATAATTTAAATATTATTTTTGCTGCCCTTTTAATACCAACTCGCCATAAATGATTTATCTGAACTATTGTTACAAATGTTTAAATGCTGTCTGGATACTTTTTTAAATATTATACTTGTTTTTTTACGACGTAGTTGAGTAAATGTATTAAACCTTATATGAACGTATTGAATGCGATTATCAATTTTGGATATAGATTGGTAGATTTAAGTTTTAATAAGCCACATATTATTTATTATTAATAGATATACTACTTTTTAGTATCTTGTAAAAAATAAATAATAAAACAATCGTATGAACATGGTTTTGATAATTTACTTATTATCTCACTAGATGGCGCTGTACCGATTCCTGAATCACGCTAACGACTTGACCGTGTAGCTTGTATAAGTACCGAGAGTGGATTTTATCAAGTTGCTTACAGATGTCCCTATAAAGGTGACAGTGACTACTTATCATTATTTTTGTTTAGCACATGGCTGATACCCTTGTGCTTATAAATACTTTGATCAAAGATTCTATAATTAGAGCCAAATGCTTTAAAGTTGGGTACCATAAAATAAATATTACTGGTTAAATCCCGAATACATGGCATACGTACACCTCCACGTCTCAGCGAGGTTAGTGACCGCGGTCGGATGTTTGCCACGCGACCCGCGGTCGCGGGTTCGATTTCCTGTTCGGTTCCGTTCCGGTGTAAGTGCCAGTGATGACAAGTTTGATGTATGGTGCATTAATGACTTGTGGTTTTTTTATCACATAAAGATAACTTTTTAACAGATGTAGCAAACGAGCATGCAGTCCATCTGATGGTAGCCACTGGCGCCTAAGACATGTGTAATCCTCAGAATTAAGCATAGACGAGGTCAGTTTCTGAACAGTATATCAGATCGCCTCGTTTGATTCTGTTTCTTCGCCTTTTAATACACCGTGCGCTTATCATTGCCCTTATAAAGCAACTATGCTGGTGGCGCCTCTAGTCAAGTCGAGCCAAAAAGCCTTAAACTATGTTTAAAAATATGGAACCTAATATAGCATATCTAATAATGCAGAGTTAAACTCTATTGTATTCTGAGGGAGTGAAGGGTGTTGTAAACGAGACATACATATCCGAAGCATTCCAACTTAGGGGTAGCAACGCATCCCTGAAGTAATATAATCTAATCTTATCAGGGGTTGATTACGTATATCTATGAAAGGCAGTGGCCACTTAGCATCGTGTTGGCTGTATTCTCGTTTGGTACACCAATACCTATTATACAACAAGAAATTATTATGAGAACAAAAAAGCCCACTGCTAAAATTAGTAGCATTTAATTAAACGCTTTTTGGGACTATGTTCATTCTATACCCATATACATATGTCATTATAATAGAAACTTTGTTCCTTCCTCTTTTCCCATTTACACATCTAAAATATATATAGCCTATATCACTCTGCAAATTGAGATAATTCCAATGATATGTGATATGTCACAATCGGTCAAGCCGTTTGGGCTGTAGCGCGTGCAAAAGAAATGGACATGCATACATACAAACATACGCTCGAAAAACAGCACCCTCCTTCTGACGCAGTCGGGTAAAAACGTTTTAGGAACTGCGTTACATCGTTACATAGGAGAAATACCAATCTGAAGCGTTCCAACTTAGACTTCAGAGGTAGAACCGCATCTGTGGTTCACTTCAGGTACTAAAGATGTCCATGAGCAGCAGTGGTCACTTACCATTAGGCAGACTGCATGCTTGTTGCTATTTCTATATAATAAACAAAATATAACAG
>MOOZ01000586.1:679387-697475 GCA_002930495.1 Cecropterus lyciades | reverse complement strand
TTCAGCTTTATAATATTAGTATAGATATAAATTACAGACCCAATATTTATTAGTGCTTTCTTTTTCATTTTATAAGTAGCAAACGAGCATGCAGTCCATCTGATGATAAGTGGTCGACTCCATCCTCGACGACAAATGTGTTGCTAATCCTGAGGCCTAAATGATCGCCTCATATGAAAGTGACCCGACAACCACACCCGTCTACCGAAACGCAAGAACGGTTTCACGCTCTACCATCTTGCCTTATTACAAAGGCACAAGAAAATGAATGAATTGATATATTATTACAAAAACATAGTTTATTACGTTACGATTATTGTTAGATAGACCCTTACTTGTAATGTTTTGTAAATAATTTGTAGGGTATAAATTAGTTATTTCCTTATAATTTCTACTGCATAATTCCGACAGGTATTCTCTCACATAAAAAAGCCATGGCTATACTGGCAATATTAGTATTAATTTTATTCTACACACTTTAGGAAAAATATTGCCTTGTAATACTTTGATTTCACTAACAACACGTGCATTATCATAAAAACATATTTTTCACGCTTGAAACTAAATCTTCAAAGCTATAATGCAAAATAACGATTAACACCGCTTTCGTAAAAGAGTAACATATACGAATTCATTAAATTAAATAACAGTACATGCCATCTCAAAACTCAATAAAATAGGTCCTTTGACAGAACTTGTTTCGCACGAGCCGTGGGATAATCACAAAAGGTGGAGTGGAGTCAGATTAATCAAACATTTACGGAATTTGTACGCTTTAGGAGCAATATTTTGGGACCCTCTAATGTCCAAAGCGTGAAGGCGGAGATGTAATAAAGTTGTACAGCGCCATCTATCGTATTTCACACAAAAATTAAGAAGTAACGCATTGTTTTAAGTGTATTAAACTAAGATTTAATTAGACTAAATTATAATTAAACTGCGATATTTTCGGGTAACCTCTATATAAAAATGTATTCGAAAATTAGAATCATAAGGATTGTAGATAATAGTGTTCATGATATATTTATTTACAGGTGCTTAGATATTAAATAATATGCGCGGAAGCTAAGACAAATCGTATTTTAAAATATTTAAGGAAACCAAAACTTTAACGTTGGGCTTAGAAAATTTAATTATTTGTTAATGTTATTCTTAGATAATCCTTGTGTGTTAATGGATTTGAAATTATTGTATTTCTTATCCCCAACTTATGACTATTGTCTTAATATGAAGGGAGTGGTTAGGACTGATCAAACATTTATGAAAACTGTTCTGCCCGCCCTAAGGGTCTTATGAGCCAACATTTGGAGCAAATAACTAGTAAATTTAGATACAAACACGAAAAGAGTAAGTCTGTTTACCTGGTTATAGTGTTAGGAATATTTATCATGGTATGTACAAAGAAAACATAAACTTTTAACACATTATGTATCATTGACTCCGCGAATTGATGTTCCATGAAATTTGTGCCGGTAGGCAACGTCCAAAAGAGACAAGAAGAATATACTGTCGCCTAGGTTCATTGAAGAGCATTTTTTTCAGTGTCTTCAATCAGAAGAGCACATTCTACAGACTCATAGGATAATGAAAGCGTCGTAGACAATAACTGTTCACACATTAAGTAACACATATTCCGCGAATTATTGTTCTATGAAATTTGAGCCACTGGGCAATATCCAGAAGAAACAAGTAAAATTCAGTTTCACCTACGTTTAGTAACGAGCATTTCTCATGCCTTTCATCAGAACAGAACATCCTACAGAAGCATACAGCAAATAATGCAGACCTAAACACTTTAATACAAACTCTTATTAATTATTGTTCTACTAGCTGAGCCCACGGTTTCACCCGCGTTTAAAAGAAATGTAACGTGACATACATTAACCGAAATTTTATACCTTTAATAATCTCTATTTTATTCTTTTTAAGTACATGTTTCCCGCACCCGCGCATTTTTCCGAGATAAAAAGTAGCCTATGTCATGTCATTTTCACGGGCATATACATAGATCTATATTAAATCAACAATGTATTTAAGGTATTTAATTGGATAAGGATTAATGCTGTATTGGTTAAAATCGCTTCGAAAATTTGCCATTATTTGTCATAAGAAGTAAATGACAAAAAAATGTTATATTGGGATATCCATAAGAGATAGACATGTACCATCGCGGAGGTTTCTGTAGACCTTTTCAATGTGTACAATACTTAGTACATTATTTTGATAAATCTCGTAGGTTTCAGCCTGCGTTTGCAATGTAAGCGGAAAAAATGTAATTAATAATAAACAGTATTTCTCCAGTATCTAATGGATGTTATTATACATATAAACCTTCCTCTTCAATCAGTCTATTTATTAAAAAAACCGCATCAAAATCATTTGCGTAGTTTTAAAGATTTAAGCATACAAAGGGATATAGGGACAGAGAAAGCGACTTTGTTTTATACTATGTAGTGATGAAATTTGTTCACTGGGCAATATCAGAACATACAAAAAGAACATATTTTCACCTGCGTTTAATAACGAGCGTTTCTTTCAGATCCTTCCATTTTCTGCTATAGAACAAGGTAAAGGGAGCATAGACAAAGTAACATTAACTCCGTGGATTATTGTTCTAGGTCATGTTCCTGCTCGCTACGTAGTGATAACAGTCGTTTGTTCTCAGTTAAGGTACAGAACATCTTCTGGGTTAATCTAGGTTACGCTTTTTATGTGATTGATGACGATTTCTACATTTCCTTGTATGGATATATTACGATTCTGTGTCGTACGTGTCATGAACTTACATAAAGACGAATTCACAGCCACTCAGACCTAGAACAAAAACCTATTGTTTTCATTCATATTTTTATTTGTGTATTACCTTTGCCAAAAATGAGGAACACTAAAAATACAAAAATATAATTTAACTTTAATTTACACTCGTAATTAAATTAGTAATAAAATCAAAGTATAATGAATTGTTTTATTAGAACTTACTATACAAATAATTTAAAAAGAAATTTCGACGCACGTACTAACTAATTCTAACGTAACTTTTTCAACCCCTAAAATGATCCCAAACAGCTTCTTGATGCATTTGTCCCCTACGGCGTGCAACGAGTTCACTGACCTTCCTGTCATCCAGCGGCGGCAAATTGTTAAATATTGATTAGAGCACAGATTAAAAATAGATTACAACACATTTGAATTGTTTAAATATAGAACAGATTTAACATTTCATTGAAAATAAATGCTTAAAAATAAAGCTGTATACATCCTATTATTATTTGAATGTATTATAATTATACTACGGTTGAAGAATATTTTAAAATTAAACTCTCGAATAGCATTTCAATGACTAATATTATATAAGTATTATTTATTATTTTTTCAGCCCCGCATTTTTTCTTCCGCATTCTGCAAGACATTTCAATGTATACTCAGTATTTGAAGTATATAAGTAATTATATGAAAAACCAAGAATTCTATTGTGGAATCCTTATACGAAACATTTCATTGATGAAATTTTCCACAGATGTTTATATAAATAACACTTGATCGTTTCTTATCAAATGACTAAGTGTTTACTTGTTAGGTTATGTTCACTTTTCAAAAACTAGAATTCAGAAGGATCCGAGTTACGACTTGACGAAGTATTATGGATATTTTTTTTGTATTTTTAGTTCTATAAGACCTTGGAATATTATCGTATATTATGCTGTTGTATACAGCTTCTTTGCTATTCCAACCTTATAAAGAGGAAACTAAACTATATTTTATTTTTCAAAAATACATAAGTTTTATCTGTTGTCTTGATTATTAGCTTTTTTGTCTCATGAGATTATAAAATTAACCGCACAAAACACATTTTCACTTTTACTAGGAATTTACATTTTCATTTCTAGGAATCATTGTGTTCAAATAAATTGTGAACGAGGCACAGTTCATCTTTAGAGATACCTTTATTTTTCTGTCCAGACCCATAATAAATTTCTACATAGGATTTACAAGTGAGGAAATTTTTTAGGTCCTAATACCATGCGGGAAACTGCTGGAATGCGGAATGCGGGATTTCAAACTCTAATATTATTGAAAACAAATTTCCATACTTTAATACTGTCTCCTGTTTCAATGACGAGAACAAAAAGAAAATTACCTTTTCATTTATGAAAACAAAAGTCAAATTAAATTTGAAGCGATAATGATATTGATTTTTTATTAATCGTAATCACTAAACCTATTTCATATTACCTTCGTGACTTCTAGTTTAATCTCGTACAAAATTAGATAGTATCAGTAGATGCAGGACGTTTGAACCCTCATTTTATCTCCCCTCGAGGTTTGTCGGAGACAAATATAGATAGGTTTTTCGGTTAATGGACAAAGATATTGTATTCACAACGGATATTGACAATGTAATATGTTTTTATTGTATTTAAGTGCCAGAGGGCAGCTGTTCACCTGTGGTCATTGTAGCTACGATAAAATGATTTTAGACTAATATTATCACGGAATTGATATATTTTAATATGTAACGACATTCACGATACGCGGTTTTGAATTTCTTTTTGTCGATATTTCGACCCAGTTACATGGATCGTGGTCACGGCGAAACTGTTCAAGACCAATTTAGAAAAGTAACAATAAAATCGTTTATTTCAGACACCTATAGACTTTTAGTAAGAATTGTACTTTAATCCGATGTTAGTGTTGTTGGTATATTATAGAGCAATGACTATCTTCATACAGAATGGAATTCTTCTTCATACAGATTAGATGAAGCAGACTGGTCGAACGGCAATCAGCTTTAGAATGTAAGCATCATCAACAATAAAAAAAAAAACGTAAAGAATAGATAATCTCTCTCCTTTGGGAAATGTGTCTCTGTAAGTTAAAATATGTCATAATGCCTTTATCGTATAAGAATATCGAATTGAATACAATTTCAAGATAAAATTGGACATAAAGTGGATATAAGTATAAAACACTTAATAATCTTCTCCATGACATTAGTTGTGTGTGAAGAGGACTCAGGGGTCTTCAACGGTGGTTCCGTCCACTTACCATCAGGCTCCACCTGATGGCAAGTGATGACTGCCGCCCATGGACATGTGTAAGCACATCTGTGAGCACTGTATAGAACAGGGGTTCTGCCTGAAGTTAATCACAGTTGCGTTGCTACTCCCGGGGACTACGATGGTCGCCTCATATAAGTGAGCCGACAACCACATCTTTGCACCGAAACGCAAAAACTGCTTCGCGCTAGAAATAGGTGTGACGGTGGTGCTTCCTCGGTTGACCTACACTGGTTCTACACCTGGGGTCGCTCGTTCGGATGGTTCGAGCTCCTACGCTTGCCGCCTGCAAACCCGGAAGCCCTCTTTTAGTCGCCTCCTACGACTTGCAAGGGACACCGTAGCCCTATTCTAATCCTGAATCTACAGAGACATGTCATAACCACCTAACGAATCATCCGGGATTTCTATTTCTCTCGAAAGTAATTAGCCTGCTCTTGCATTGCACGCGAATTTTCATAAAGAGGCTTAATCTGTCTTTTTTAGTCCCAGGTTAAAGTATAAAATTAACTACAATAATACGAATGCGTAAGGCACAGCGTTTTATATGAACGCCCGGCCCCAAAATTTGAAGAATATTATGATTTTATAAATTTACTTTTCTTTTTTTACGAAGTATGCCAGACTATATAAAAACTTTATTTATTCTGCACATGAATAGGTTTAATAACAACAACATACAATAAAGATATTATATTATTATTATAACGTAATTTTACTATCTTATGTACCCTTGGATTCACCCGCTTCTTTCTATTTACTTCAACATATATTTTACGGCTGTATATTATGATGTTCTGCCGTAGTACGGTTAAACTAATGCAAGACTATAGTCTGGTATTAGTTAAGCCGTAAATAAATTACTTATTATTTGACATACTTTATTCATCTATTTGTAGCGCGAAATTTAGATGGAAGGGTGTGGTTGCTAGCTTACTTTTATACGAAGCGACCATCTTAATCCTTGTGAGCAGCAACGCATCTCCGATCGACTTGAAATACAACCACTGTTCCATATGAAATTGCTTACTGCAGATGTCCATGAACGGCAGTAACCACGTGCCATCGACTTCTAATAAGATTGCAGTAGCAAGCGAGCATGCAGTCCAACTAATGGTCACTGCCGCCCATGGCGTCTGTAACCAACTTTATACAGAACAGAAGTTATATTTGAAGACGAATAGATACTTACATTGCCTCTCCTGATGACTAATGCTTGCCACAAATTCAGGTAAACCGACAGCCACAAAAGTTTCATTCATTGTACTTCTTTTTAAAAATGAACAGAAATAGGTACCATCATACGCTATACAATGCATCTTATGGTTTCGCTTTGACGACCCACGTGGTGGAGCGGACACCATACTAGTCTGACAGGCAGTGGGTCCCGGGTACGATCTCCGGCTATCTGAATGATGAGTTTAGATTTCTGTTCTGGGTCTGGGTGTATGTCTTCGTGTGTCCATGGCACTCACGACACAGGATTAAATCCTTGTGGGCTATGAGTGTAGAGATCGTATGTTATCGTTATGTTTATGTTTGTAAAATACCAAGAGTTCTATCTTTTGACAAAGTATTAAATTTATTATGAGTTATTCCCTTGACCTTTGCTTATGTAATATTATGAACGTCTGTGGGCGTACTTTTCCCACATAAAATTCAGCAACTCCCACTGAAGAATTACATGAACGAAAAGTTTTTGAATCTGGTATAAGCCTTTGTAGTTTGATTCTGTAGGCAGCAAAGTCAAACTTATTTTTACCTTAGCAGTGATAAGTGCTCCTGGCATAATTAAAAGGATCATAAATGTGTGTACAATTCATACACAGCAGAAGTAGAACTATAAATTTTTTATTTTGCATGTATTAAACTTGTGTTTTTTCATACAAGCGTACGAAATAAAATCGTTACCGTCATTCAGAATGGGGTACAGCGCCATCTAGTTGTATCGCCGACAACTGCTATTATAAAGCAATATGTTTCGAGTTTCAAATGACAACGATTCCAAGAAGTTTCACTTCAAAATTTGTTGCCTTGAAGAATAAGCTAGTGTAGCTACGTCTATATTACAAAAAAGTCCAACAAAACCGAACGCTTTGTTTTTAGTACTACAAACTAAGGAGTGCCTTGCCGGCTTCTGTGTTCCCGTAAAATACAGCTTGGAAATCTTTAAAACAAGATAGAATAGACTACTTCTGGGCAAGTGTGGCATATGAGGCCTCATTATCACTTCCCATCAGGCGAGAGTAGAATAAACGCACTTCTATTTAGATAAAAAATGTATAGAAATCAAAATCATATGAAGAAGTATCCAATTACAAAATAATTAGCCATTATTAACAATTTTAATAAACACTATTCAAACGTTGTGTAATTCCATATTTTAAAGATGCTTATTAACGCCGATTATTATTACAAACCTGTTTATATAGCCTAATTAACAAAAAATATAATAAATGAAGAAGGATGTGTATTAAAAATATTTTTAATGTTTAAACAAACAACTTCTAACGCCAGCTGTTAAGCAATGCCGAAAACTCGCCAAGAACCAAGTTACTTATAATAGTAATTCTCATTAAAGAATAACTTCAGCGTGAGTAAGTTCGCATTTTTATGTTAAAAATACATTCACTATCCCTTTTTTCATATTTCTTTTTTGGTTATTTTTTTCTTTATTTTTTCCTAATGCTCCAAATGTTTGTAAATGCTTGTAAAGACTATCAATACACACTTGACTAGCTTACTAGATTATGATAGATTTATTCTTATTTTGAGAACAGACTTGAATTAGGGAGACTTTACTTAATGATAACAGTACAGGCACAATCTTAAAAGATAGATAAGCAAATATATAAATACAATTTCATTAGGTAATCGATTCCTTGAATATACAACTGAATATAATGACCTTTTAACGTAGGTAGACGCTAGCCATTCATAAAGTATTCATCCCGTTTCGCCCACATCTAGATGTCCCCAATACACTAAGTAAACAAGTATGTAGGTATCTGTTTACAAGTGGACAGAGGTCATTTTGTTGTGATTGTGCTAATAATAACTATACTAAATATGCATCTTTAATCTATATATATACTAAATTAAGTTGTTATTAAGAGGCCGGATTTTCCAACAGGGCGTGGATAGGGAATTCCTGTATTGCAGGGACCAATTTTGATAAAAACTGAAGCTCTATAATTACAATTAAGACAATGCTTTTCGAATATGTGGCACTATCGCATAAATAAGCGACAAAACTTATTGAACTAACATTTCGAAAAGAAATTATAGATGATAAACTAAGGGAAAGGTTTGATACTATAAAAACCACGGGCAACGAGTCAGCCTAGCTATCCAACGAAATAATGTTGCCAACATTCTGGGAACCCATCCTAGGGTCAGTAATTTTGATGAAGCTTTTTATATTAAATTTGATAAATTGTTTCTTTTTACATATATATATATTTCGTTTATATGCATATCATTGTAAAATTAATCAATATATTTTGTTCTTTTCAAATAAATAAATTATTTAAAACAAGAAAGATCTAATTTTAAATAAAATACATTTTGTATCTTGTAATATATAAAATACCCTTTACCCTTTACCACTCTACTCAAATATACTTTTTACAACAGTCGAAGTTCTGTCTGAACATCGTATCGGTAATATTAACGGAAAATAAGATTTCGTGACTAAAATACAGAGATAATAAAATCCATAAATAATGTAATGATTTCCTTGACTCGTGCATTAATTCGCTAAATGAACCTAAATTATATGTTGACTGAACTGGCTCAAGCCCAAAACTCATTAGTTTTATATTTTTGTGATAACTAATCCAATTTTAGAGTAATCATCGAACACCCACTGCGATTAAAATAATAAATAATATAATATGAGTTACACAGGCTTCTTATTTTTCACAAGTAGTTTAGCAGGAATATAAGAATTTATCTTTCACTCATTTATTTCCAGTGATATACAATATTGCAAGCGGAATTACATAAGTATATAGTCGGGAACATTTAAGCCGTAGTACCGTATCAAATCGCGGTCCTATGATGCAACATCAACCCGATGTGGAAAATAACGTTTGGTACAGGAAAACAAAACACAAAGTACAAATAAAATACATTGTAAGTCATTAAAAAGGAAAAAATAGACTGAGTTTAAGCTTAAGTCAACTATACCATCCAAACATTTTAAAAGGGGCATCGAAAACCTTTGAGAACATTTAAATATTTGAATATATGTATAGAGCTGGCTGCTTAACAAAGTAGAAAGTGATAAAACCTTTGTGACTTAATTCCAGAGACACCCACCGTCACACCGAAACTTGCCTTTACTCTACACAAGGCCTTCAAAAAAATCTCAGGGGTTGCAAAGCATCTAACCGTCCTAGGTAGGACCCTAATTCTATCTTGAGTTCATTTTAGATGTCCAAGGACTATGACCTATCATATGGTAAACTGCGAGCTCAAGTGCTATGTCTATATGATTAACTACAGAGCTATGAGTCCTATCGTAGCCCTGTCATGAGCTCACATTTATCATAAACATTGTATTAATATCAAGCAACATGCAAGGTCGTAGTGACGACCTTGCTATAACTTTATTGTACCTCTAGTCTTGCTAAACGATAAATTATACGTTCAAAAATTACTCGAAACAATAGCTTGCAAGCACAACGGAATGTAGTCTAAACTGTTAGGATGCAAGCTTGAAGGAATTGTTCTTTTGCTACCGTCATAGCGATCAAAATGGCTCCTAAAGAATTGACCTGACCGCAGTCATACGCCCAAATTGTAATGACCATCCAATCTTACGGACTTTATGTAGTTAAAATAGAGATTACATTTGGTCGATTCATAAGTCTTCCTACCTGGCGACGTTACTTCGTGGCAATGACGGGATGAGTCACATCTATCGGTGCATTCTTCACTCGCCAGTATCCGTTTACGGTTTTTGTTTTATTTTTACACACATTTGAACTGTGTCGACGCGTCTAATGGGTCATTGTTACGTGCGAGCTTACAGCTTTGTTGTTTAAAACTCGTTCTAATACTCGCGAGCTACTATTCTAAGAAATGGTAGAACAAATATACAATGTAACTGAGGTTTTGTTCTATGTTGTTTGTCTATTCATATGAGAAAATCAACTACTACTGATACTTTTGCCTACATCTTAAAAATGAATTTTATAGAAACATCATCCTTTCGTTTTTAAGCATATATCTACTTTATTAACCGACTTGTCTAAGGAGTTAATGTATTCGTCATATATATTTTTCTTTCTTCTGTTCTTTAATATACTTTACCCATTGATCATCTCTTATCTGCAATGCTTGCATGCTAAACGCATTCATATTTTTTGCAAAATATTATTTAATTATCTTATTGGTCCTGTTCTCTATTTTCTTGGTTGATCTGTACTTCGCCTGCCGGCCTCAACCATTCAACTTAAAAACCGTTCGACTCCAAGTTTCGTCTGATGTTCGCCTTACAGTCCATTGTCTTCATTACTTTGATTTTACACATATATCTAAGTTTGCTTAAATTTATGCATCTATATGTTTACTAGGAGACCCGTACCCACTTTGTTGGGCATTAAAATAATTGTTGGTGTGTTTCTTAGTACTAAATGTTAGGGTTTATTACCCAACTGCCAAAAGGTGGGTTATGTTTTTATCGCGTATGTATGTACATATGGACCTAATGACATGCCAATTTAACAAAACATGTATGCTCTATTATGTAAAATCTTGGTTTAATTACCTTTTGTTTGGTACCTTTGAAGTGTATATTAAAATTATTATGATTTATTATGTTTACTTTAATTGTTCAGTACTTCTTTAAATAAATAATATTTGATTTAGTTTTTTATCTGGCAAAATGCATTGTTTTTCTGCATATCCAACCCAACAGACAAAACAACATATCTGATTATGGAAAACTTTTTAAATCAATGCCTCCCCTTGTACCCTAGCATTATCTATAAAAAAACGGCAAGAAATCACGTTTGTTGTATGGGAGCCCTCCTTAAATATTTATTTCATATTAAAGTTATTATTTATTAAAATAAATATAGAACTAAATATATTGTGAATATTTCAAGCGTCCACCTTTTGCCGTTATTAATATCGAGCAAAAAAATCACATTTGTTGTTATAGCGGCAACTGAAATACATCATCTGTGAAAATTTCAATTGTCGTCCTATCACGGTTCATGAGACACAGCTTGGTGATAGACAGATGAACACACGAATCGACAGACAACGGAGTCTTAGTAATAGGGTCCCGTTTTTACCCTTTGCGGTTACATGCTTATACTATATACCTACCCATATACTTAGTATTTATATAAGCTATCCTATCTCTTGGGTTGGATCAAACTGCACACGGTGTGCAAATGTGTTTGAAATCGGTTCAGTAGTTTAAGGGCCCATCGCGGACAAATAACGTGACTCGTTATATATATATATATATATTAAGATAAGTTATCCTATCTTTCAACTTGGATCAAACTGCATACGGTAGGTAAATTTGATCGAAATTTGTTCAGTAGTTCCAGAGTTTACTCAGGACAAACAACGTGACGTAATTTATATATATTAAGTTGTGCGTATATGTTTATGTATTTATGTTTATGGGTGTTACCAGGCGATTACTTAATGTTAAGAGTTCAATGCAATTTATGGACAATTAATACTAAATTTAACTTATCACACAATTTAGAAATCCTACGAATTATTTGAAAGAAATAGATTTTTCTTCAAATTCATAAATGAGTAACGTAAACGATGTTAGGTATAGTGTTACTATGTAGAATGATAAAGGCATTTATTTAAAATATTGTTTATACTTATTTTATACCATACTTATAGAAAATATACTGACGAAAAACATACAGGAACACAAGAACACAAACATATTGTGTAAAATCCAAAGACTCAAGCAAAAAATGGAATTAAGCGTGTCTTCAATATTCAGATTTTAACTATATAATTTATCTGTGCAAGCTCCCGCGTTGAGCTCCGTTGACCTACATCGTGACTGCTATCAGGCGGGGAGTCTTCATATAAGTACACGTTCATTGTAAGTTTTTGAAAAAAAAACTTTAGAATCGTTGTGATTTGAAACTGAAACGAAAATTAGGAAAACGAGCGTTACGGTGTCTTATGTAGACGTATTTCGTTTACCCATTAGAGATAACAAACGAATGAAAAGATGACCAATAAAGAGATGAAAAGATGCCACAAACAGCCAGAACTAGAATAAAAATCTGAATTCATCGATGTCTGCCTGACCGGGGATCAGACCCGGAACCCTGCGTGTCCGCCAATTGGGAAGTCAACAAATATGATGACTCCCCTCGCTATGTCTAGCTTTATCAAGGACCCGTGCATCAGGAAGATGGTTAATTTATGATGCCGGTTTATTTTGCTGTTTTCAAACCTTCAAGCAAAAAATACAACGTTTGAATGCATGATTACAAAATACGATCGAATCAAACAACAATTAACGGCTTTTCATTTATTAGCTTGATTGGCTTTCAAAAGCCAATTTAGACGGAATTTGATTTGAATTATTTAAATATAGGTTTTACTACGAAAGCGTTGTTTTATATTTAAAAAAAAAGGTCTCTATGTTTTGGGACCATTCCCCGTAGCGTAGCGTGGGGGGACTATTTTGACTTAAACGTTAAATTAAATATATATATAACCAAAAAAATCCTTATGACCAAAAATCGAGCAGTCGGGTTATTTGTTTTAATACTTTAACATTGTTACTAGTTTTCAGCGAATTACATTCCTAATTCAACTTCCGGCCGGGCCGGCGAATTCAACTTCGACTCCGAACGGCACAAATACATGCTACGCCACAGACCATTCACTAAACGATCTTAACGACCGTGATCATATGAATGACCTAGTCATTAAATATGTTCGTTTTCACCTGCATACAAATTATTGTAAAGTGGAGTTTACTATAAATTTTAGTGCCGAAACTTCCCATATTTTTTCCATTGTTTTTGTCAACCGTCAAACCATTTATGTTAAACATTGGTTTAATAGCTATTCAGATCAAGTACTCGCGACTTCATACACGAAGACTACAATACGTAGTTAAATGTTTTAACCTCTATTCAACTTTATTTTTAATATATACCTATAATATCATTTCTATTCTGTGAACATATACATTAATTATAATTATGTAGAAGAAAAATGTTTTTAAATGATATGATAATGATAATTATATTGATAAACATTATTATTAGTGCATTGACCCTTAATATGGGAAAATGGAGCTTATTCATATAATCCTCCTAAATCACATTAACAATACACGGTAGTTGTATGTCAAATGAGGGTCAGTGAACCCGCGTCCGTACTTAGGGGATGTGTTGATGTGGATGCTTTAGATCGAAGTTTTGTATCAGAGAGGACAAGACGAGAGGAAAGGGGATGAAAATAGAAATTAAGTTGTAGTATACGAAAGAAATTATATTTTTTTTTGTTATGATTACATACCTGACAAATATGGAAGACCTGACCATACATGGAAGAAGAATGACTCATTCTTAGACGCCTGCGAAAAATGAAGAGAGTCTACGTTCGGCGAAATGTACCTTCAATTTAGTTTTTTGGTGTTAGTCAAAATATTCATCGTTAACCCGTTATTGTTCCACTGTTGGGCATAGGTCTTCTCTCAGAATAAGAGAGCTTTAGGCCATAGTCCATCACCTGGCCAAGTGCGAATTAGTAGACTGCAAACACCTTTGAAAACTCTTTTTTTAAGAGAACTCTTAGGTGTGCAGGTTTATTCACAATGTTTTTTTTTTGCCGTAAAGCAGTAATAATTAATTTCTAAACCAAAATATTATAGACACTATACTAATCTTTCAAGGGCTCCGTTAGGTCGGGGCCAGGGCATGTTAAAGACGGAACTGTTGTTGGGAACCGTCTTACCACAACTTTCAATGCTACATGCAAAAGTACAAATTTTGTGTACATAACGTGTATGGCCAACCTCAGGAAGGACTCTGATCTTATCTGGGATTGATTACAGATGTCCATGGGCGGCAGTAGCCATCAACTACCAGCTTGACTGCATGCTCGTTTGCTACTTGTATATTATATAAAGAAGCAAAGAAAACTTAGTGCTCAATAGTAGAAATACTTGTGACTCAATTCTGATCCTCTGGTCTTATCTATATTCAATCACTAACACGGAAAAACTTTGGTAACTAACCAAGTTTAACTGTTGGTAGATTATTGAGAATGGCCATGACTAGCCAAACATATAATACGCCTAACATTGTTGTTATAAAACAACTAGTAACATTCTTAAAAATATTATATATTCGGACATCTTATTATGCATATACCAAAATTAAGCTCTGGGTACAAGCTACGAAGTAAAATCGTTATCGTGATTCAGAAAGTGGTATAGCGCCATCTAGTTGTAGCGCCATAAGTGCCTTTGTAACGTATTTTCGTTTCGTTGAGTTTACACAAAGAATCTCATTCTGTTAATTCCTCACATCCTACTAATGAATAGAAAATACTTACTGGAAAAAGTCTATAAACCAATCAAATAAAAAAAATATATTTTTTTTTTTAATTAAAAACATTTTAGAAATTTAAAACAAAAGAAAGATTCCATCATTTACATGAATAAAAATTACTTACTTACTTATTTCTGCCTAAAACCTATTTCTGTCTAATAATAACAGTGTCACGCATTGCTGTTCTAGTCTGAAGGGTATGGTAAGGGAGAGAGGATCCCAGGCGTTCCAACTTAGTCCTCAGGGACAACGCATCTGTTTAACCTTTAGGTGAGGTAAGACTGATTTTATTTAGAGTTGATTACATATGTCCACAGTCAGCAGTGGCCACTATCAGGTGGATAGTAGCCACACCAGACCATAACACATAAAAAAAATCTCAGTCCTCCAAATAATTTTATTTGCGATGTTCAAACTCGCAACAATTTTATTTTTATTATATAAATGATTATGCGGGTTTTGGATACTTATTTGCTACCATATTATAAAAAAATCTCAGTCCTCCAAACAATTTTATTTGCGATGTTCAAACTCGCAACAATTTTATTTTTATTATACAAATGATTTTGCAAGTTTTCGATACTCATTTGCAACCATATTATAAAAAAAATCTCAGTCCTCCAAACAATTTTATTTGTGATGTTCAAACTCGCAACAATTTTATTTTTATTATATAAATGATTATGCGGGTTTTGGATATTTTTCTGTAGTAAATCGAGCAATCTACTGAACTATGAAAAAACTTTTGGAGCTTAATTTGTCTTCTCTTACTACCTTTTTGTGAATACTTTTAGTAGTTGCTAATGATTGTATATTAACAGTTTAACAACAATGACATAACAATACGTATATATGGAAAATTGTTGTTTTACTGTCGATTTATATACATGTATTGTTCTTTAATGATCATTGATTACATTTACAAGTATAGGATTAAACAATGAAATTAACAAATATTATATTATAATAATTTTCACTTTTTACTTAACACAAGTATGAAATACAAAGTAAAGTGCATTAATTATAATTTTCTTGAGTTAATCTTTAATAGGTTTATATATTTCACGACCCACGTGGTGGAGCAGACGTCTGAATGATAAGATATTTAGATTTCTGTTATAGGTCTTGGTGTTTGTGTATTCGTCTTTGTGTGTCCATGGCACCCACGACAGAAGACAAAATCCTAGTGTGGGGCTATGAGTGTAAAAAGCGTTATATTTGCGTAAAAAACACCATAAGCAAGCGCGTGTGTCCACCCTACTATGCTTCTATGGGGTATCGATTATTCCGCACCCCTCGCCGCGCGCCGCATCCCCTCACCTACGGGCGTTCCCACTTATTCACAAATACTCATTCATAAATTATATTGGTTAATGGCCATTTTTTTATTTATGCGATACTTTTTAATGATTCACTGGCCGGCCATTCAGTGGGGCTTTTAAATAACTAAAAGTTACGAAATTCGCTTGTAAACAACGAAGAACGGGATGCCGCATGCTTAAACGTTTTAAAATAAATGCTTTAAATTATAATACATAAATATAGTATAAGTTAGTTTTAAGTGTATATTTAAATAAATTACTATTAAAAAGTAAAAATGTTTTATATTAGATATATGTTTAAAATATTTTGTGTCTTTAAGTTTTGATTACTTATTTATATTTATTTTAAAAATTAATAGCTGATTAAAAATTTCTACACTTGTATTCCAACACCAGGATAAATCCGGCGTCGTGAATACCATGCACACACACAAAGACGAATCACCCAATCCCGGATCAGAAATCTAAATTTGTGTTACATACATAGATATCTTTTTATTAATGACGTAGCAATCAAGCATGCAGCCCACCTGATGATAAGTAGCCACTGATGCCCATGGACATCTATTATCAACCCTAGATAGGATCAGAGTCTTTAATATGGTTGGCTGGAGATGTGTTACTACTATTGAGGGCCAAGCTGAAAAGCCTCGAATAAGTATCTCTTACCACACCCTTCAGACCAGTATAGATGGAGGTGTTGCTCTGGAGTCAAATCATTAAGCGTTCTACCAAGTTCAAAATAAATGCGTAGAACTATACTGATCATTATGTACAATTATTATACTAGGTCTTAGTACTATACCACTGTACTGAACTACATTAATTCAGTATAATTTTGCGGAGGTGAAACAACATTCTAATACACAAGTGATTCCCATGAAAATACTCGATCAATAAGAGCCCTCCATCCTTGCACAAGATTACTGCACCTTTTCTGTGGCTCCCTTACCTTTATGTTAATTTAGGCTATAATATATACATAACACACATGTACAGACGTTTATGGGGAATGCTCTCATAATTATTATATTCACATTACTATTTCATGCCATCACACTAGTATTTAACGTTCCTGTGTTCTAGTTTAAAGAGTAAGGTAGAAAAAGGAGTGACAACGTGGGTGAAACCGCGCGCAGAGTTACTCTGTAATAATAAATCAACCCCAGATAGAATTTCTACCTAATGCATCTCAAGTCGAACCGCGAAGGGTCTGACGCGGCGATACGGTCACCATACCGGTGTGACACGCAGAGGGTTCCGGGTTCGATCCTCGGTCAGACAGACATCTGAATCAGACAGACATCTATTCTATTCTGTTCTATCTAAACAAAGTCTTTTAGTATTTGTGTGTCTATGGTACCCATAACACAGGAGAATATTCTAGCGTGGAGCCATGAGTGTTGCGTTTTTTTCCTACCACCTAATAAATCAAACACTTTCTTGGATCTTCGTTAGAAAAAAAATCATTTTCAAAATTAACAAATCTGATACCTAATAAAACGAGACAACTGAGATGAAGTACAGACTATGATACGACAGTAGCTTACAAAGGAACCCTTTGTGTTTCAGAAAATTGCGTCAGAACTTGATAAATAATTGTGATGCAATATTGTTACTTCTAATATAACAGGAATATAACGACAAATACAGGCTTGAAAGAAATCGATGTTTTATCACTCTAATCATTTTTTCTTTTCATTTTGGATGTCTACAAATAATAGACTAGCTTTAGATCGCGGCTCCGCCCGCGTGATATCGTTAACTAAGATATATCCCATTTGTTTTTTTAAACCATAACCTGTCAGTGTGTCACATAACCACACAACATTTACATGGTAGGATCAAAGTAGTTCTACCGGGGAGATATCACCATGTGGCGGTGATATTTCTAGTGTGAAGTATTTCTTGCGTTTCGGTCGAAGGCTGTCGTTGCCGACTCACTTTTATATGAGGCGTACTTATTCCTCGGGAGTAGCAACGCATCTGTGATCGACTTCAGACAGTACCCCAGTTCTATATGAAGTTGCTTAAAGATGTTTGGTACTTCGAAAAGATAAAAAATACCAAATCCGTTTAATGGTGTTTGCGTAGAAATAATCATCACCTTAATAAAGCATCATACTATATATTGTCA
>MOOZ01000586.1:595645-619973 GCA_002930495.1 Cecropterus lyciades | reverse complement strand
ATACACAAACACCCAGACCCAGTACAGAAATCTAAACTCATCATTCAGATGTCTGTCTGGCCGGGGATCGAACCCGGGACCCACTGCGTGTCAGACCGGTATGGAGACCGATCCGCCACGCGGGTCGTCTAACTTTGTATATTATAATGGGAAGTGTTTAAAAATGAAACTCGTTTAAGCTGGGGGGGGAAAGTATTGGTGTAACTATTTTTGTAATGGAACCGGTTACGTTGGAGTGTTAAGTTGCAATAGGAATATATTTTATCGATTAATGTTCCAATCCCTTTTTTTAATCCCACTTTTCTTTGTTTTCACAAACAAGGTCGGTAAATTTACCATGATTACCAAAGATGTTCAGAATGATATTCTTTAAGAAAAGAAATAACAGTATTCTTAAAAAAGAAAGATCAGTACAATATTATTATTGTGCTGATCATAATATCTACTATATTAGTATATTATTTTGTAAATAATTATTACTTTAGGCTGATTTACGCCTTATTTTGAGGTATTTCAAACAAGTTATAAAAAGTAAAACCATACCTTCATATTTAATTTTCTTCTCAGAGTTTATCGATTCATCAAATGCATCTTCTGACTTATCTTCATCTGAAACATTGTAATACAGATTTATTTTAAACAAAAAATGTACTGTGCATTCAAAGCATATTCACGGCTTCTGCATTCGTGTTTTCAGTATTAGCGAATTAAAGAATTGTGACCAATTTCTTGTATTCGCAAAAAATTTCGTTACTTACGGCTAGAGTCAGTAAAAAGAATCGACACATTCTGTTTACGCATCAGCTTTCTTTGAGCTGGTCATTCGCGGCATATGGGTGGAACATAATGCTCACAAATTAGGAGCTTTTACTGAACTTTCAATAGTTAACTAAATTACGTAAACATTTGACTTACCTAAAACACTCCGAGACCTTTTATATTTCCGTTTCTTTCTAGCAAAGTGCCTGAGAGCTTTGTTGTCCTCCTCTTCGAACTCAACTTTATCGTCAATCAGATCCTCAGCCAGGTAATCCACTGACACATCTGTCGTATTGTCGGGTGGCTCAATTTTACCTGTCTAATGCAAAAAAGAACTCTATGTACATACATATCAAGTATGAATGCTAAATAGTCGCTAACTAAAAAATAAATATATGTTTATTTTCAACATTCCAAAGTTCTTCAATATTGAGATTTACTATGACTATTAACAAATATTAAGTTATTAGATTAAATAGTTATTAAGTTATTACACTTAATATTATTTTATTAAATAGTTATTAGTCATAACTAAGACTATAAACATTCATGGCAAGATCATAAAAATAATAATTGGACCATCTATATTGATGAATTGTACTTTACTGATTTACATTGGAGCAACAAGGTGGGTGATGTTTTATACACAAGTTGAAGGGAAATATTTGTGCCCAGAGGAAGGACATTACAGCATTGTAAGCACCGATTTAGCAAAGATTTTGCCTAATATCGACTAACTCACATTGGATGTAACCATTTTAGTCTCAGGAGTAGAAATGCATCTGTGATCAGTTTTCAAAAGAAACCTCTATTCTACGTGGAACTGGTAACAGATGTTAAAGCACGGCATTCTGTACTTTAGCATCAGATAGAGGAAGGACACATTAATTTCAATCTTGTGATAAAAAATCTCAGGGGCAGTCATGAAGGCTGCCGACAAAAGTGAAAAAATGCCAACATGCATGTATGTTTTTACATACATACACAATATATGTACATACTTATATACAGAGATACGACAATCGCTGTTATTGTAACCGACACGGTACGATAACAGTCATTGTCGTTGTGAGTTCAATGTTTTTTTAACATCACAAAATGCCCAAAGTGCCTTCAAAAGTTTTCACATAATAAAATAACAATCATAAATATACTAACAAGATTACCATTTCAATACTGCACAGTATATTTGTAGCATTATCAGTCAGTGGGTAGCCAATAATTTTTAGCAACCGCAACTCAAGGGTTGTCAGTATTGGTGTTTGAGGATTAAATTCATAGCTCTTTTTCTTAAACAATATATCTGCTTTCTTTTTAGTTTTGTTCTTCCAGTCAGCCCACATCTAAAACCAAATATGTTTTATTACAAATATTCATAAATATACAAGCCGTGCTCAATAACTTGAGACCTATGTGAAATCTGACCCTTATAGTTTGTATTAAGGTTCTTTTAATGTGCAAATTCTTCCTTTTTTTTATTTTATTACAGCTATCATACTAAGTTACTTATCTGTCTAAGAGATTTTTCTCTTACAGCCACGTATGATTATTTCTAATACTTTAAAATTTTACAAATCATGGCTTTGATTTAAAATAACACAACTCAATAATGATAATTTTATGGGAAATCTAGGTAAAAAATTAACTTAAAAAAATGTAAACATATTGAAGGCCATTCTGTGTACTTAGAGCACCGAGTTATTAATTACAGACCTTTTCTGAATATTTAAATTTGTAGACTTTTGGAGTCATTCTTGCTAAGCAGCAAAATATTCTGCTGTCACATCATCATGTTCAGATCTGAAGTTATCACACACAGTACATATTACAAACATTTTATATGTAACATTCATTTTCTCCAATTTACATTTGTCTATATAATTTGACTAGGACCTTCTCACTTTGGGAGTCCACATGTGCCCAGCAGTGAGACAATAATTTATTCTTTCTAATGTAATATCATAAAATAAAATATAGTCATATCAAGATAATTATTGCCTGAGTTTCTGAGGAGTCAACTAAAGAAAAAAAAACATTGATCAAAAATGAATAATTTATTCGTGTGATGAATATTAGTTGCACAAGCTTTAGAAGGAAAATGTGGTCTTCAGGAATAAAGTATTTATACATAAAATATCATTTGCAAGATATTAATTTTGCAAATTATATCTTGTTTTCAACTAATTTTGATTTAACACTGAAGCATATGGTGTTAAAACATTTATCCTTAAATCCTAGATTTACAAAAGTGTAATATGCACCTCCTAACAACACGAAAAAAAACATTTCAGATAGGCGCTTCAAGAAATTTATGCTGTTGCTTCTTGCTTCACAATTTAAAATGTGGAATACGAATTTAACACTACTTGAAGGCATTTTTTATTTTAAATGTAGAATATTCAAGACCACTTGTATGCATTTTAAATGTGGAATACTCACTTTACACCACTTGTACGCATTTTTACACACTCCTCCCTCGACGGAATTCAGTTGTACAGCGATACGTTTCCAAAAATTCTGTCGCGTTATATTCGCGTAGTTAACATTCCCATTTTCTAAGACCCCATCTTCACTTAGCAGATCTAAAAGTAATGTCATTTGAGGCGGAATTACTCTAGTCATGTTCACAAAAATAATCTATTACGATTAATAGCATAGGTTGATTAAAATTCATGTGTAAATATTTGTAATACGTAAGTTTTTATTCATATACAGTTTAATTTACATTACAGAAACGGAAAACATTCAAAACCACTATTTTTATTGTTATTGACAAATATGACAAATTTGACACTGAAATTGACATCTTATTAATGTCAATTGTCTATACTGTGAATTGATGTAGTAGTCTATGATATTACGAAGCGCTGCATTGAAGTTTTGTACGTAAATTGTAGGTACACTATTTTTAATTTGTAAGCGAGACCTAAGTTCAATAATGGATGTTTTACAGTTGATGAATAGATCAGTATAGTATAATAATTTTAATGACTAATAAAATATACGCTAAACGAGCCCTAACAGGACCATCAGCAATTTATGACATGCATAAACGTCAACGTCAGTAAAATTCAAATATTTTTAATTTGAATATTTTACGATAAATTTGAAGGATTAATAAGCCTCCAAGATGTATAAAATAAATAAATGATCCGGTTAACGTGTGTTTTTAAGTTACAGAATGGAATATGGAATTAAACAAGATTGACGAATTCATCTTGATTTTCTGATATTATACGTTTGGTAATAATCATAACTATTTGCACTCATTATTTTTAACGCATAGTTGAGGTTTGCTTGAGTGTATGTAATATCTTAAATATATATTCTAAGCGTATAACTATCACTGGAATTAAACCTAGCAGCCTAGTCTATTCATTATTAAGATTTTAGTATTCGTACCGATAAATTTAATTAAAATAAGAATGCAGGTCCTCTAAATACTTTTGAGTATTGACTCTACTTCCGGTAAATTGTCGACTAAATAAAAAAATTGCCGTCACGGGACGCCTGGCAGATGTGAAACATTGTGTTCGTACAAGTAATATGCATGAAATACAAGATTGTGAAATGAACTAAAGATATAGCAAAATGAAAATAACGCTATCTATGAATAGTATCCCGCACTAAGTCGAACTAACACCGCAGCCCGCTGAGTTTCGTTCGATACTTAATAGTTCCAAAAATGTATAACAGATGGCGCTGTAATAAATACGGTGTGGCGATCGCTACGCGAATAATCAGGTTTACGTGTGCCTATATATGTTTCACATCACAATCTAAATATTCTGTCGCCGCCCAAATGTGCCGCTGGGGTGTGCAACTTGAGTTTATAAAGTCGTACAGAAATACCGATTATAAAATTAAAAAAAAAAGTATATTTGCCGCCCAAGACGTGCCGCCCGGAACCATGTCCGACTCTGACCTCCTCACACTACGTCCTTGCTTAATCCTTCTTGAAATAAGAAAAGTACTAAAAAAAAATTAGGTCTTGGATTATAAAAGGTTTCGTAATCATAGTAGTAGATAACCTTTACTTTCCATTCTTAAACCTTTACAGATTTTTAATTTTAGTAAACTCACAAAATTATGGCTGTCACATTATATTGTAGTATTTCATAAACGGTGACATTTGAATCGAATAACCACTTTATATATATAAGTGAAATAACTCAAAGTTTATTTTATTTATATATAAACGAACCGGCATAATATAAATTTCGTAAAAACTCCACTCCAGTAAGTAACTAAGCTGAGCTCTATTCCACTCATTAAAATAAAATTATTTTATAAAGCTATTTCAGGAGAATTTCTATAACATTTTTCACCGTCAATTAGCTTCTGATATTGCGCTTACGCATCCCGTTAAGAACCGGCAGGTGGAAACGAAGCCATACATCCATGGTGGGCGTACGACAAGAAAGAAGAAAACATTCAGATTCAGTGCATAGACCGCCGCGCAGACCGCTACACGCAAGACGGTTAACGCAATCGACACGTTCGCGCCAAAACATACTTTTGTTTATAAATTATTTTCAATCTGTGATTGTTTTAAATAAAGAAAAAGTGGTCTATTATTCAATGCTACGACACATTTTTCTGTGAAAAATCGATGTAAGGTGAGTAAATAAAACTTAACTTATTTGTTAAAATAAATAATCTTGCGTTATAATTATATATTTTATTATTAGACTATGTTTTAATTTAGAATTTGAATTAAGTCTGATTGTAACAGTTGGTAGGTAAGTAACACTTCCAACATCGTTCGTACATCTTCCAACATACTTCGAAAAATACTGCCCACTTCGGAATATTAATAATTAACACATTTCCTTGATTTACTGGTTTTGTGTAAATTCTTTGCGAGAATAAATTTAATATACCTCCTTTAATTGATCATAAAAAGCAAAATATTTACAACCGGCATGGCAAACGTGCCAATCGTAAAGAACTCGGCAAAAGATTCATAAATTCCAAACCATCATTGGTCAGTAGAAGCTTGTTAGCTGTACCTAATAAATTATATTACCATCCTAAAGATGTTTTATTATCAGAGATGTGTAAGATGCCTAAGCGGTGAGCGAAATCTAAGATACCGTTTCATCAAAGCTAAGCGGATAAGGTGACAAACGCGCGCAAATTATTTAGTATCCTCACTATCATATAAAAATAAAATAGATGTGTGTAAAATTAGCACACGGCAAATATGAAATTTGTGAAAAGTCGTCTACGAGACATTGACATGGATATAGAGTATCCAGAGTATTAGGATAAATTAAAGACATAACTTTTACCAAGCTTCAAAATATTTTTTATACTTTAATCTATACNNNNTTGTTTTTATAAATATAATATTTATTCTTATCCAAATAAATACATAAATTAGTTTTCTTTGTAGTAACTAATACGCGGGTGAAACCGTGGGGCACAGCTAGTGTAAATTATACTGTGTAATGCATATATCTCATTCTCTCGCCGACTTAATCCTTTCATCGAGTTTCAAATTACAACGATTCTAAAGAAGTTTTAGTTGAAAAAGCTAATAAATTTTATTGGAGGATTAGACGCACATTATAGCTTAGCTTCCTCGCACCATGATCAACCGCTCTCAAGATTCACAAATTAACTCGTGATGCATTTACATTCGTTATATTTATTAGTTTTATAACACCGGTTTTATTTCATAATTGCTATCCCGGCGTTCATGGTGGTAAAACACCTGCCATCTACAGGATTGTTGGGGTTTCCGGAATCATAGATAATTATCATCCACCGCAATATATTCCTGTACCATTACCTTCCTTTCCCACGGTAGTCATTTCAAATGGTTTTTAGACTCGATTGACGTATGAAATAGTATCATTTTTATTATTATTATTTAACTAAATCTTTACCAAAAAACTGGACTAACGCGGAGCCCTTTGTGTGCAAATCACACTTTGTAAAAAAGAATGTTTTAAGGCTTTTAACTTTGAGGGAACTTTTGAATACCGCTTGTTTAATTTACCCCTTGAAAGCCACCCTTGTATTCGTGATTTAATTTTCTCACGTTACATGTCTGTTTGGGTCACAAAAATTCATAAGTGTACCATATTTCAACTTAATCAACATAATGAAATTTGGTTGCTTGGCTGGCAAATTGGTTGTGACAGTTGAACATCAGAATTAAGAGTTATGTTATAAGGGATACAAAAAATCATAAAGAATATTCTTATACTATGATACTCAATAGCTTATTTCCGTTTTAGTCACGTATGTCACGATAATGAGTATACTATGTATTATTCTAGGCCATCGTTCATCTGTTTACCAAATTTCAGCGAAATCCGACCAGTAATTTCTGCGCTAAAGTAACAAACACACAAACATGCTTACAAACTTTCGCATTTATAATATTAGTAAAATTACTCATATAATTGAAAAAATCTTCTTCAGAAATAGTCTTTAGATAAGGACTTCTTAAGGAGTCCCACCCTAGGTCGTTCATTTGTTCTCAAAGACCTCAATGTACGGTGTTTAAGAATATTTAAACATGTAAAATTAACATGTAGTTATTTAACATTAACAGTCTATATCTGTATAATTTATTATCTGTGACCATCATCTTTCTATAGTCTATGATTCAATTTTCCATTGTCTTGCTCACCGGCCATTGTGCGCCTAACTTGCTGTTTAAGTAAAATAAATTACAGTCCATAAAATTATACGATAATTTTTATTATACATGCTTGAAAGTGGTCCTTCGATCCGGATCCGAAGCAGCGACCTATGGAACTTCAAAAACATTAACTTTACAACAGATAAAAACGAATGTACTTGTAATGTACATTTGTGTTTATCTGTTGTAAAGTTTTACTTAGCAATGTACTCTACATTACAAGTACATTAGTTTTTAACACTCAATGCAGATGTTTGCAGCGCAGAGCGATTGATGCGCATACGGGCAAATGTGCTCCTCGTAACGCGAAAACTGTTAAGAAAACTTGCCACAATGGCCATCTATCTTCATCGCTGCCGGATACCACGGAACTAGAATGGTTTTATCGGTCAAGTCAATTTCATAGCTGTCATTGCAACGTTACATTTTTTTCTACTACCGAAAATTTTTTTTTGTTCGCCTAAATAAAACCCACTTATCCGTGAAATTATAAACAGACGGAAATTATATGTAACGGGATTTATAAAAACATGTTTATGAAATATTTTTAGGGTTCCATTTACAAAGGGTAAAAACGGCACCCTATCACAAAGACTCCGCTGTCCGTCTGTCTGTCACCAGGCTGTATCTCTTGAATTGGACAGTTGTCTGGTGGTGGACAGACGAATAGCGGAGTCTTACTAGTAGGGTCCCGTTTTTACCCTTTGGGTACGAAACCCTAAATAATAGGTTTTCGTACCTTAAGCTTAGTACCGTAGGCTTTACCTATGAAATTGCCGTTTTTCATTAAATAAATGAAGCGTATTTTTTTATATATTTTTTATTTCTATTAATCAAGGTAATCACCTATGCTTACCCATACTTCTTGAAAAAATCAGCTGGGCGGGAGGCAACAAATTCGTCAAAGGCATTTTGTACTGCCTCTCGGGTATTAAATTTTTTTCCCGCCAAAAAGTTATACAAATTCTGGAAAAAGTAGAAGTCTGTAGGCGCAAGGTCTGGTGAGTACGGTGGATGACGAAGAACTTCCCGAATGACGAAGAATGACGAAGAACCCCAGCTCTTGTAGCTTGGAGACCGTCTGCTGTGCAGTATGAGGTCGCGCGTTGTCGCGCAAGAGCAGTGGAGCCGAACGATTGACCAAAGCTGGTTGAAGACGTGCGAGCTTCTCCATCATTGTATTCAGTACACATCTGCAGTAATGCTAATCCCGTTTGGTAAGAAGCTGTGATGAATTACACCCGCGTTAGACCACCAAACAGTGACCATCACTTTTCTAGGGGTAAGTTTTCGTTAAGGGCATTGTTTGGGTGCTGAACCAGGGTCCAAACAACTTGCTGAGCGCTTACGATTATCGAACAAGATCCATTTCTCCACTAATATTGTTTTGATGCTAACGTCGAAAGCTACTGCTAATTCAGCCGTAGATTGAGTATCATCAGCTTCCACAATCGCCTTTAATTCTTTATTGCCGACCAAAGTTTTCGGACGACGATGGTTCATTTTTCAGGTCAAAATTTCCAGAACGGAAGCGGGCAAACCAATAAAAAGGGTGGTGCGTTCGTTTGTAGAGTTCGCTCCGTAAACGTATCGACGTTGGTTTTGCGTGCCGCTTTGTTGCCATGACTCATATTCCATAATTACTCGAATTTTTAACGTATCCATGATGACGAAAAATGTTCAAATGAGATGAAAACAAAACACTAAATATTAAACAAATGACAATTTTAGAAAAAAGAATTCCATGTTTTTGAAGTTAAATTAAATTGAAATTAGGATTATCAGCCAAAAAAATATTTTGATTTGAAATGGCCAGTACGGCAGAACGGCAATTTCATAGGTAAATACCTAATACCACACAATGGCTACCATACAAAAAAACGTTATACTTTGCTCCATATTAATAACGGCAACAGGTAGACCCTTGGATATTCAATTATATATTCAATTTAAAAATAAATAATTAAATTAAAATAAAATATATATTTAAGGGGGGGGGGCTCCCATACAACGAAAGGGTTTTTGCCGTTTTTCATACATGATGGCACGGAACTCTGTGCACGACGCCGACTCGCACTTGGCCGGGTTTATTTAATAGTAGATACTTGAAGTGGTTTCATATTCCAAGTTATTTCACGCTTGCACATTTGTTAGTGCTTTTTATAATTTTATAATTTATTGTTAGCACTGCAGTCATTCACCGCCGTTACCATTGCTTACATTTAAATTAAAATATTTCGTACTTGTGTCTTATATATTTATTTATCGACGACCCGCCTGGCGGAGCGGTCACCATACCGGTCTGACACGCAGCTGGTCCCGGGTTCGATCCTCGGCCAGACAGAAATCTGAATGATGAGTTTAGATTTCTTTTCTGGGTCTGGGTGTTTGTGTATTCGTCTTTGTGTGTCCATCGCACCCACGACACAGGAAAAAATCCTACTGTGGGGCTATGACTGTAGAAAGCGTGTGTGTTTTAAATATTTATGTTGTCCTTGTCTTTTATATGTTTATTCATTCGCACTCTTCTACTTAAAAGCATATCAAACCAAAGTAAACTTTCAAGAGCGTCATCAATTATATAAAAAAATGCAAATCCATCCATACAAATAAGATAAATTTAAATGTCTGTTTTCAAATGTCAAAATAACAGGTAGGTATTTATTATTGTATGTATTTATAACATAAAACAATTAATAAATGTTTGTTCGTCTGTCTGTATGTTCTGGCTAATATATGAAACGGTTTGTCCTATTTTAATGGCATTTACCAACAGATAATTTATAAAGCGTAATTAGGCTTTTCTATTTTTTAAAATAAATTAGGGGTTTTGCGCTAATAAGAACCCAGAAAACGAAAATGTTGAAGGCCTAAAATTTCAGCCTATAAACAAGTATTTCATGTCTTTTTAACGAGAATGAAACTGCGAGCCACAGCTTTATGTAACAAAAAAAATCAAAGACAGCAAGGACAGGTACCTACATGAGTAAGAAATTAAAATTTAACTCGTTCAAGTCAGCGCAACCGAGTAAATCACAATTAAAAACGAGCACTTCCAAGGCCTTCGCTTCACCATTCTACATATTAAAGTAGGTGCTTATCATAAAGTACTGCTTAGATGAGTTACAACTAAACACATAGATCAAGGCGTTAACATTTCTACTGCGTTGAAGAACACTTAAACGTTCCAACTTGCTTTTATTTGAACGCAATGCAATATACTTTTTCCTTTTCGCTTTCTCTGAAGACTAGCATAGGCGAACAATACCATTCAAAAACATAAGAACTGAGGAAGTTGTAATTTTTTTGATTACGCCGGGCCGTAGAGGCAGGCGGTACAAAGATGCATTTGTTTTTATGACTTGAGAATTTACAGAAGCGCGTTTGTTCGACACGCATTGCATGCGAACTGCATTCCGTGTCGTTGAAGCATATTTTGATGATAAATTCATTAATGTTTAAGGTGCCTTAAGCTTTATATGTAATTGTAAATAAATACATATATATTTCAAATCAAAATATTATTTCGATATTGTGCAGTAGATTATTCCCGCTAGGGTCATATTATCACGGTAATGATTATACCATGTGTTAATCCAGGTCATAAACTATCTATATGCCCAGTTTCAACGAATTCCAACCCTATAGTTTTTGAAATAGTAACAAAACATATATCCTTACAAACTCTCGCATTTATAATATTAGTAAGATTTATATTAAATTAGATATCAAATTAAACTTAACATAATATTTTATAAAGGTTAGCCTAATTTGGCCTAACAGCAAGTAAACGATACAACACATTGGCATTAATTTTAAGAAGATTAACAGATTTAAATAAGTGATATTCCCAAATACCATCGCAGTAAGTATACGTGTAGTGTTTGGTACAATATTTTTTAGTCTCATTTGCGCAGGAACTTTCAAATAATTTTTACATCTCAATTTTACGCTAAAAGCCCGGGTTATTTGGCTACTGACTATTTGATCTGTCAGCCAGTTTTAATGTTGTATTAAGTAATTATATCCACATGTTCATCGTAATCGTAGGTGTTAATATTATAAAGAAAAGACAATATTGCACCTGCCAAGGGTTTTACTGTAACAAGGGAAGCAAATGCAAAATGACTTCCTTTTACTTTAAAATGAGTAATTCAAAAGCAATAGACATTTCTCCAGCGATACGTAATGAGCGCGCCACTGCCCGTTCCGTTCCGGCAGCACGGGTAATGGTTCATCGTTTGTTATTCAGGCGCGGAGACGCTGAACAGGAAGTCAGGTGAATAATGACCCCGATTAGATACACTGTAAGGGACCACAAATTTAGATACAAGTGCTTGAAAAAGTAAGTGTTAATGTAAAAAAAAATAGTCACAAACCTCTTCAAAAGTGTGTAATATTAAATTTAAGTAGATATATTATGTACTAGCACCGTCTGCTTCGGTCATTTATCACATTAAAGTGTAAAGTAAAGTAGTTTCTGTGTGTCGAGGCTATAAACTATATGTGTGCCAAATTTCAGCCAAATTGCATCAGTTATCATAATTTTTACGTGGAAGTGTAACAAACTTACAAACATCCTCAAATACTTTCGTCTCCATAATAGTCGTTTGATGTACTTATTTATAGCTGTACCTCATACCTAATATAGGAAACGGCTACCTGATGAAAAATAGTCACCGTTGCCTATACGTAGACATTTGCAACACCAGAGGAGTTGCGAATGCGTTGCTCGCTTTGAAAGAGAGCTTTGCACATTTCTTTGAGACACTATTGTGTACCTACCTGAAATTCCTGTAATTAAGAAAGGTGCTGATAAATTTTAAATAACAATCATAGATTATTCCTAACTAAGTATGTACTAAGACAATTAATCCAGACTTGAAAATAAAAACCGTATATTAAAGTCATTCATTCGTTTTGTAGTTCATAATATTTTAATCTGTCATAATATTTCACAAAGATTAAAATATTTGATAACTTATCGTATGACGTTACCGTAATCGGCTGCCGTGTATGTGTATATCGAAATGATTTATCTAATTTGCCGAAGAATATCATAATTTTATTGAATTCTTTGAGAATCCTGTGTTTTTAAGCAACTTCCAAAAAGTAGGTGGTTCTCAATTCAACTGTACTTTTTAAAGGCTATAACTTCGGTGGTGAACACTTTTGTGTTTGGGTTCACTAGTTAAGGGGAGACGAAATATTCCAACGTGGTCTTAAGTAAGAGCAACACATCTGTGATCGAATTCATTAGATGGGGCTCAAACCAATTTGTTTTTGAAATGAACTTGTTTAGAATTGTTGTGATTTGAAACTCGATGAAACGAAAATGCGTTACAAAAGTAGTTGTCGGGGCTCCTTTCTGAATCACGACGATTTAACTTCTTAGCCTGTATATGATCTTTAGTTTGGTATATGCGAAATAAGATGTCCGAATATGGCAGTGATTACTTAATCGTGTCAAAAATATTTAATTATTTATTATTATGAAGTTTCACTTCTGATTTAAATTTATAAAAATTTTTAGGCTATAAAATAAATTACAGAAAACAATTTTAAAAAATGTGTGAATTATATATATAGAGTCATCTTACATTATGTATATATGTGTATATATATATATATATATATACATTATACAATTTACTTTGTTATTCGGGCGCATCAACACAGGAACAGGAAGTCAGGTAAACGTAATGATTACGTTTAGGCAGTAGATCGTTTTCGTGGGATGAATATATAATGGTATTAACGTTACACGTTGCGCTGCGCGTATTTAGTTATTTGATTTAGTTTACGCAAAATGCTTAATTCTCGAAATGGTGACTGACACTTGGAAATGCCAGGTGGTAAAAACAGTGTAGTTCGCCTGGGAAGGTACCACCGCCACACCTATTCGGGTATGGCGCCTAGAAGGCTCACTTTCATATGAGGCGACCATCTTAGTACTCGGGAGTAGCAACGATTCTATGATGGATTCAGATAGAATCTCTGCGTTATATGGAGTTTCTTACAGATGTCCATGGGCATGGGCAGCAACATTTACTATCAGGTGGACTGCATGCTCGATTGCTACTTCAATCTTACAAAAAAAGAAGTTATTAAAACGCCGCTGATTCTCAAGCAATAAATTAAGGAAATCTTTGATTATTATTTAAAGTTACAATAAATCACTTCAATGATATCATATCAATTACATTTTTAATGTGCTTTATTCGCCTTTAGTCTTCATTTTAGTATCCATACCTTTCTAAGTTCAGGTTCAAATTCAAGAACTGCTAGAAATAGGTATGGCGGTGGTACTTCCTTGATCGACGACTACCACCCTTTAGATTAACAAATTGTAAATAAAACAAAGATGTGTTATTTTAAATACCATGATAGCCTAGCATGATTTTATACACACAAAAGGATAAAATTTAGGTCCTAAAAATATGAAAGCAACTAGTACTAGCTCCAAATTAAACTTAAATTCGTTACGGATGAGCGTCGAAATGACTCAAAATCTATCATATGCATATGAAATCGCTTTCTCCAATTGCATATGCAACGAAACTATCTGACATAGGTAATATAGATATCCTCTTATTATAAAGCTAATAAAACTAGGAAAGGCTATATCGCTGCTTTACATAAATAATAACGCTAATTTACAGGAGAGCCAGGTAAAAATTAAATAATATCTTTTCTTTTTAATTAATGAAGTTATATATACATATTAAATGACCATTAACCACAGTGTAATTAGAACACCAAGTTTTCAATTCTAGGCCATTTTTGGATAAAACTTATTTTTAACTTAAAATTGATGAATTATACGGTTTTGATGCAAAGTAGCGATATGATTATAATGTATAATATTAGAACTTAAATTAATAATTCAATTATAACCTATAAGCTATGTACATGTACTGTTCTACCTGAGAAAACTTCTACGATAAAATAACAAAAATAATTTATAATCTCGATTGAAAGTACTTTCAAGGCTGCAATGTACTTTATAAGTATCTGTTTTAAATTTTGTACATAAATCACTTTAATTGTAGCAACCGGATTAAGCATCTGTACCTATATAAAAAGGCTTGCAAAATTTCCGCCGGCCAGTCCTTGGTCCATTGTACTGGTTAAACGATCTTCGATTATACCTTTACCATTGTAGAGCCATCTTACATTATGTATGTTGCAAAACTGCGCTATTTAAACACTAGCTATTAATTGCGACTATGCCCATGTCCCACGTGTGTCTCCTTTTCAAGCAAAATAATGTTCGAGGTAAAAATACTTATAAAATGTAAACTAACACTCTTGATTATTTTAGATTAACACATTATTAACACTGGATCCGCCAATAATTTATCTACATTAAGAACTAGCTGTACCCTGCGGTTTCACCCGAGTTTAAAAAAGTAACATGACCTATGAAAAACCGGAAATTACACATTCAAAATGCCCGTGCGTCGAGCGCGCGCGGGTTCAAGAGTCTCGTGTAAGTTTCTGTCCCTTGCCATTCGGGGAGTGTTAAAGGGTGTCCTTTAATCTAGAATTCACCAGCTACATTGCTGCTATAAGGTAGAATAGGTGGCAGTGGTTTCGCGAGAAAACCTCGATAAATTCTACCACCTTTATGTGGAATGTGGTGATACCGTCTCTTATTCCGTAACCAAGTGACATATGAGATTGTGGTAACTTAAACAATAGTGAGTAGATTCAAGTAAACATTACGTGACGAACGGGTCAATACGAATGCTAATACATCATTAAGTAACCCAACAATTGTTTGCATTGAAAACTAAAATGTGTGTAAGGTTTTTCGTTTACAAAGTAATGTTACGTTCACTTTCGTACGTGAGGCGAATTTCGCACTAGAGGTTAAGAAATCGGCAAAATGTGGTTTTTAAAGTAAATGCTAATAAGTTCTTCATTTTTTCATTGCTATTTTAACAATGCAACTGTGTTATTTATTATCTATATGGCCTGATTATTTAAAAATGCTCCAGTAAAGTTATTTCTTACAGTATTTAGTGCTCGTTAGTGTGAACTATTCTTTTGCCAATAAATTAAAACAGAAATAATAAAACTTTTATAATATAACGAGCATAATGCGCTTGCGAATGTGCAATCGTCGATTTTTACTAGGCACTCGTAAATATTTTGTATCGTAATAAGTGGTAATCCCGTCTAAGTCCATTTACTAGTTTTTTTTTAATAATATTAAAATAACAAAGAAGCATGCCGTGCTCCTGATGGTAATCCCACGGATTTAGATGGAATGCCTATTATAAATATATCTCCTTCTTCATAATGCTCTTGAGACCACAACATCGCAGAGCTTAATTCTACGACACAAGATAGTGAATCCGGGGTCGATTTACGAAGGTTCAAATGTGGTGTTCTTTAAAGTTCTTTTAAGTTTTATGTAAAAGTAACCTAGTGAAAGTATTTCAGAAACGTTTTATTTTAATGCTGCCATCCAGAAACAAATTATATAAACATTTATCTACAGTAATGTAATAATATGTAATATAATTGGAAATCTTCATAACTTTTTTACTAAACAACGATGCAATATTTTCTTCCACACAGCGATTACGTGCTACTTACCTCCTTACTGGAATGAAGTCATTAATAAATTACCATACTTAGCTTCTTGCGTTCATTTTTATTACGTGAACATTTTCACATAATTAACTAACGATTTAATAACTAAGTACTAAGATTATTTACTTTGTTGAAGGTTTATAAAATCTATCCACTGTCCATCACGCTGGCCAAATGTAAGTTAAAAGCTTCCAACCATTAAGAATATGGAATTATCAAACTTTGTTCTCAGAGGTAGCTTCGCAAGTGTGGCCAACAGTAGGACCTACTGTCTTCCTAATGTGTGTTTCCTATATAATATGTTCAAGGCAGACACTGACCATTCACTATCAGGTGGACTGCAGGCTCGTTTGCTAACTCATTTTAATAAAAGAAAGTCAGCTTGACAGAGCTCTTTCGTGAACAGCTTTGTTTCATTATGTGAACACAACATCTAACGATTAACGATAAAACAACGCTTGTACTTTCTAGACTACATCTTGAATTTAAATCCACACGTTACATGAAATTTTCTTGGCAATATATACTTATAAGAATGTAAATACATTCTGCAGTGCATTGTTATTCATTATTATGCAATCATGCTATGAATAAATACTCTCTTTGTCAATTCTTCCGTTAGAAATATAGTCATATATTACACGTTACTGGTAAAATGAGAAAGTAAATCTTTATTTCATATTTGCCGCCCATGGACATTGTAATGAAACCCAGATAAAATTAGTCTTACCTGAGGTTAGCCTCAGATGTATTGCTATCCCTGAGGTCGAAGTTGGACGGCCTCGGATCACTATATCTCCCTTACCTACAGCCCAGAACACAGCAAGGCATAATAACACTGCTGTTATTAGGCAGCAATAGAAGGCATTTGTGGTCCGAGTCTAATTTTTTTTTTATTTTGTCTTTCTTATTTTTATTCTATTGAAGTATCAAACGAGCATGCAGACCACCTGATGATAAGTGGCTACTGCCGCCCATGGACATCTGTAATCAACCCTAGGTAAGATCAAAGGTTAGCCACAGGTGCATTGCTACCCCTGAGGACGAAGATGGAATGCCTCAGAAAAGTTTGTCTCTCTTATGTCTTCTGTCTAATACTAGCAGTATTAATCACTGCTGTATTCTGGTTGAATGTAATAAATGGTTCCAACGTCCTCAGGGGTAGAAACTCATCAGTGGTCGACCTCGGGTAGTATTTTAACTTATCTGGAGTTGTTAACAGGTATCCATTGACGGCAGTGCCAATCAGTCAGTACCATTGCATGCTCGTTTTCTACGTCTATATCATAAGAAATATACATATATCAACTTAGCTTACTTTAGATTCAAATCCATTTTTATACTATAAACACCATTAAAGCCTACGAACATAGAGATAAACTCGATGCCCAAGGTCCACTTTATATTGATATTATTACAGGTGTAACAGAGGAGGAAATAAATTCAGATAAGCGTAATAAACTAAAAACCTCTTCATACAGGAAGTACTAATTCTACCTGTCGTAATTCATAAGCGATTGAACTCATTTAAATACACTGAATGGACGTAAGACCAATTGAGGAGATATTCAGTACTCACTGCTATGTTGGATGCACTTGGGTGCCCGCTTTCATACATTACGCAATCACTACGTACGTTGTTACCTATCACCTACAAAAATAACCCCTGTTTCAATAAGTATAGAGTTAAAAGACAACAATAATCGACGTAAGACCGGTTTCAGTATCTTTAAAGAGTTGCGTGATGTTTTGGAGGCAAGGTCGTATGGTAATGCTCGTAGGTATGAAAAGAGGACACTATTTGAATTTTCTTACCTTTTGTTAAGAGTAATTACGTTGATAGATGTACATTCGTGTCGTTAAACACTGACCTCTAGCGATGTGTCGTGACCATTTAAGATAATCTGAACACAATGAATGATTACGATGGAGTTGCAAATTGTTGCTGACAATATAGACACTATTTAATATTTTTTTACAATAAATTGTCGTGGATGTATTGTCTTTTATTCTATGATACTATTACTAACTTGCTGACCATAGGTGCCGTATTAGGATATGAAGGATACATGTCATTTAAAGTATTAAAATTAGCACATTTTAAGCAATAGTCGGAGTATAAAATGTCTGTCATCATTTAAGGAAAACCGTTATTGAGATTTATCAACTTGCTAATTCAACATTCGATATCACTAATGATGAGAAATAGGCATATTGAGTAGACAAGGCTGTAAACTTGACGATTTAATTTTACTTCAATAATTCAAAAGCCATTAGGTACTTAATTTACCATTAAACTTTACAAGGTGGTACAACATGAAGAATTCGATAGACTAGAAATATCGTGACAACTATTTCTGGCGTGAGCAGCTCTTGCATTTCTGTAAGTGGTGTGAAGGCCGGCACATTTTCATATGAAGATCTTGGTCCTGAGGACTAGCTCGTCTGTTATTGAGCTGAAATAGACCTGTTCTATTTGAAGTTGCTTACAGATATCCATGGGTGGCAATGGATAGTTCCCATTAGATGGACTGCTTGCTTGTTTGCTCCTTCAATTTAAAAAACTTAAAGAATATATACAATCATGAATTCCTAATTACGAGGCCTCTGAAGTAGGTCTTTATACTTCGACATTGTATACTATATGCACAAGTTGCACAAGTAGGTAGCTACTTTGAATTGAATTTTGAATCGATCGTTATTTTAAAATTACGGGTGTCTGATAGATTTAACAATTCATCTTTGTGTTTCATACAAGGCACACTCGAGACATTATTTGAATTCATTATATTTAGCTATTATTCCATTACATGCTATAAAAAGAAAATACCTACTAAAAACAACAATCTCTAACTGAAAGTGCTTATTAGATGTGATAAGAATAATTTGTCAGCCAGCCAGCAGATGGACAGAAATGATAATTTCGACTGTAGTGGTAGGAAAATCGTCTTACTATGCTGTAACATAAGTATCATAGATGAGGAAATTGATGGCTTACAAACCCAAATAAACAATCAAACAGTCATCAACGCCAACCGTACAAATTACGATCTCAAGGTTCTCATTGAAGCCAATGACGACAAAAAGAAGACATTACCAGTATTTCCAAGAACAAGACGGAGCACAGCTAACGGTGCTCTATTTACAGCATTCCTAACGTAGTGATGATAGTTGGTCTTGATGGCATGTGTAAGGCGGTGCAAGAAAAACAATACATGGAATGTCTGGAAGAAAACTTAAACATGCGCTTTATTGCTTTGATGAAATTAATCTTGACGCAAGTTACTCTGATAATGTTTAAGGCACAAAAGTAGCTCCGCGTATGACTTGTTTGGGAAATTACAAATTTCTCGACAAACCAAATATTACACCATTTGGCATTCTCTTCTTAAATCTTTAAGTATTTACGCTTACTTGTTTCGTAACAACGTCGCAATCGAACTCATATCAGAATGAATTTAAAGGAAAAATAAAGTTTTATTTCGATTCGATTTTATTTCTTGGATGCAGGTTTGAGGTTAAAAGGTATAAATATGTCTTATTTGTATTTGAGGTGTAGTGTATATACTCAGTCTCATAAAAAAAAAGAAGTCTTGTAAAAAAATATAATAGATACATCAATGCATTTTGAAAGCGAAGACCGCTTTAAAAATCGGTTTCATCGCTGAAGTTTAGATCTACGGGTACAAAAAAGATTACTCATCTAGAATCTGCTTATTAGCACATTTAGAGGTTACAATTGTGCAGTTTTATAGTATTGTTAAGTCGGAATACCTCTGGAATAACGGTGCTCCATTTACAGCATTCTTCGCTATGTCGGCGTGAGAGAACGCGATGACAGTAGGAAAGGTACAAGAATTCGCGAAATGTACATTTAAAACACTTAAAAACATACCTTCTTGTTAGTTTGATAATCGTTAAGGTTGTGGAAAGGATACCAAATATTTCTCCAAGTGGGAGCCGAAGTCGGACGCAGTTGCGTGCTACCATTTTTTTCACATTTTTCATTTTTATTACCAATTTGTTGTCATACCAGCTACACTTTGTAACAATTTTAAATGTCTACCTATTACGGTTCAAAAAACAAACCAAAAAATGCCCACAAATATGGTTTTCTACCAGTATCCTTTTTGTTTTATCTCTTTCCGCCCGCTTCTTTCATTTAACACGGTAATTAATGTGTAATCCAGGTTATAAACTATCTGTGTGCCAAATTTCAGCGCAATCTGACCAGTACTTTTTGCGTGAAAGAGTAACGATCACAAATACATCCTCACAAACTTTTGCATTAGTGATATAAGTAAAATTATCGCATACATAGTTACACACTAAAATCCAACCATTTCAAGTCTATATCTATTACAATTCAAGAGATCCCGGTGACAGACGAACAGACAGCGAAGACTCAGTAATAGCTAAACACATCGCACTGTTTGGAATTCCTTCACGTTGGGATTCGTGTCTAGGTAATACTCTGAGTCGTTTTCCCTGATAAAAATGATAGCAAGAAACTGTAATTCTCTTGTTACATCCTCGTTTTAAAGTTAAACCAATAGGTTCTTTATTAGGCTTAAATATCTCAGAGCTATTTGCTAGACCATACTTACCTAGAAGTTTCGAAATGAACAAGCGTGCAGGCTCTGTTGTAAACTGCTTATCTGGAAACAGGAGCACAAAATCAATTAGTTCTTAGTACACAAAACTACAATGTAAGTACTTATTTTGTACTGCTTAGGGTGGAGTTACCCAGGGAAGGTAGTTTTTAATTTAGTATTAAAAGAAAAGTTTCCAAATATTGTCTAATTTTTGTTATAAAATAGTTGGTACGTAATTCTTTCGAATGTTGAAACATACTAAGTGCGTACAAGAAACTAATTCTCAAACCTTTATAAAATTTTTGAACAGAAACAAGCAATTAAATGCACTAACGAACAGCCCTAAGCGTTCGAAATATTCAATAAACTTATTGTAAGTTACCACCTATAAAGCTTTCGTTCCGATTTATTTGCCACTATCTGCTTCGTGGATCCAACAAATACCGACAAGTTAAACTAGACCTTGCAGAATGCGTTCCCTCCTCCTAACTCGAGCAATTTATTAAGGTCGCGGGAGGCGGGGTGGTTCACGATAGACTGGTTGTTTATCTTAGCTAGAACAATGAGGTTCAGGTTGATTGCACTTGACTATGAATAGTGTGCAAGTTCGCTTTAGGCCTTGTACTTCCGCAACTTATATCACGCGATCGAAGGGTTTAATGGCCTCATTGAAAACAATCCAGCAAAATAAATATTCACTATGATAAAAGGAATGATCATAGCTGAGAGTTCTCGCTTCATTACAATGTGAAAGGGAATCACAGGGAATGGAAATCATTTCAAGGAATGAAGTCGTTTCTTTGGATACTTGTACAAATCAAGAAAAAATGTAGTTATTGAATATGTAATTGAATATTAATTTTACAAGCGTCATTATCATATCATCAATTAATTACGTAACCGGGGTCGTTAACTAGTGTGTGACGTTAACGCATCCGAGATCTTGTCTCTGCTTAAAAATCTGAAGCTAAGCTTTCAATGAATTTGATGGCAAAAAAATCAAATGGAAATGTTTCTGGAACTTTTTCGCCCCTTGAATATGACGGATGCTTTTAAAACCTTGCAATTAGATCTGAGAGATAATTCGAACTCTCTAAAATTACACATAAATTCGTAAAAGTATCATATTATAGCATATTACGCATTTTTTGTCAAATCCTTGAATTTGAACTTTTGTGTGGTTGAACGAATTCTGTATAGATTTACGTTGTATAAAATGTTTAAGCTAAAAGTACTCAATAAATTTACCTTCATTATAACAGACTCCTATTACCTGGCTTTTAAAGGCTTCGAGAGATAAAGCGAAATATGACCACAGAAACGGAACCGTTAGCAAATGGTTGTTCATTAACATTTCGCCCGAGACTATTATTTGAACGTGCACCGACCATTGTGTTAGTGAAAATACAGCTAGGTGTATGTTTGCTTGGAAATTTATCTGACCACGAGTACAAATACTATTAGGTACGACAGGGTTTCTCAAACTGATAGCCGGTACTCCTATTGGATTCATAACGAACTCTTTCAAAAAACAAGCTATAGAGAAGACAGTAAAGATTTTTTTAATTTGTTCTCAACTGTAACTACAAGTTGCTGTTTTTATATGAGTGAGGATATGTATTTTTTGTTACAAATTGAGCCGATTCTGGACGCAATTTTGTCTTAATTTGGCAAGTGATCCAGCTAGTTAAACATCATTTGATTTTCCGTACCCCCTACATTTAACAGGCGTATCTCCAGAGGTACGTACACTTTGAGTAACCCTATCGTAGATAAATAGATGCTATTACCGAGCTATATCGGTACCGGTATTGTGACTGCTCTTCCGCGCTGGGCTATAACGGCACCAACCTTGCTCTGGAGACAAGAAGGTACAGTTAGTCCTATATACTTTGCCCTTTACCCAAGCATGGTTTGTAATGCAAAAGTTTAGTGAAGTAGGTTACTTCAGATATATTTTTTCTATACTCAACTCGTACACTAGGTTTCTATGTATTTAGACATTATGGTAAATCAATTTCAGGACAAACTAAAAAAATACAATTTAGGTCTGTCCAGTCCAGTCGTCTAAACATGGAACTGTGCGTGTCCACCATCACTTGACCACTGAATAAAATGGATAGTATGAAAGACTTAGGTATTAGAACATCCTCGGAACTTACATAGGTAGGTACATCAGTTAGTTATATAAATACTTATATAAAAACATAAACATAAAACATAAACGCTTTCTACACTCATAGCCCCACAGTAGGATTTTTCCTGTGTCGTGGGTGCCATGGACACAGAAAGACGAATACACAAACACCCAGACCCAGAAAAGAAATCTAAACTCTTCATTCAGATGTCTGTCTGGCCGGGGATCGAACCCGGGACCCACTGCATGTCAGACCGGTATGGTGATCGCTCAGCCACGCGGGTCGTCAATTATCTTTAATAGTAATAAATGTATAACTATAATATCTAAGCCCTTAGTTTTACAGAGCATAGATGCGTTGCTTGAGAACGAATTCAGATAGATGAAAGTATCCATGAATTAGTACTGTTACTACTGTTTTATTTTTAATTGGTACGGATGTCCATGGTACGCAATAACTACTTAACACCAAGTGTACCTGTAGAAGTATACCCATTTTGTATAACAATGTATGAAGAAAAAAGCTTGAAACCGCTTAATATAACGCGATCAGCATACACGATTCTTCATTACCATAATAAAACACTTCACTGTGTTGGCAGCTCAGTTTATTTAACCGATGAGGTACAGTTAGCCCTATAAAGCATGCCCTTCATCCGAACGGGAACTAAACGGTTCTGATTAGGAATGCTGAGACGTTGGTCTAGATTCGGTTAGTGGTGTAAGAAGGAATTGATGGCGCGAAAGTGAATAAACTAGTTACGCGTTATTAGTCACTTGGTTTAATATCTGAGCAACTTGATAGGCAGGTAGTTATAATTTTAATAAACTTCTGAATTATCGTACGGTTACAAGTACAAAATATCGGTAAGATCTTATAGACTTTAAGTGATGAACAAGTATGCAGTCCATCTCTTGGTAAATGGTCACTGCTATCTACTGGTCATTTGTAACCAAGAACACGGTTTTTATTCGAATTCAATCACAAGTACTCCTCCTAAAGACAAAGTTGATCGCCTCACATACAACTTAGCCTGCATCTACACTTCCTTAAAAACGTTAAAAAATCTCTCGATAGAAATTTGTGTGGCGATTGCTTCTCCTCCGTTAAATAATACTGGTGCTACCATCTTTCAGAACTGTGTAATGGTCCACAAAAGCGCCTATAAGCTCCTAATAACGATAATGTCAGATATTTTCTTTCTATTGAACTGACTGAGATAATGTACAAGAACAAAAGAAGCGCGGGAGATATAACTAGAGATTTAAATAAAAAGGGATTATTGAAAATTGATCCCCTAAAAGCGGAATTAAATAGGAATCAATAGTACTCGTCCCTTACCCCACTTCTTATATTAATTAAACTTATCCGATATCAATATGCAACAAAAAACAACATAAGCATTATCAAAGAAATCGTGACTGCCCTAACTTTTCGCGCTTACTAGAAACATGAGTTCGGCAAGTTTGCCGTAACGGTAAAGCATTCCCTTCTAGGTCCAAGTATACAATGCAGCGCAGCTAGCGAATTACCATAAACGCTTGTCCGTTTCTCGTTTGTTACTAGTAACGAGG
>MOOZ01000586.1:550975-566805 GCA_002930495.1 Cecropterus lyciades | reverse complement strand
CTTTTTACATTTAAGTTATATTTTTTATATATTTTATTAAAATAGTTAGTTAATATTTTGTTACATCCAATTTAATAATAAATGATATTCGAACTAGTAGGACTGCAATCAAACCTGGGGTTGAGTATGTATATCAGTAGGGGCTGAAGCCACACACGACCACGTGGACTGCAAGCTGTATGCCACTTCTATTTAATCAAACAGACCATGTTACCTTATGCCTTAATTAATCTATTTATTCTTTTAACATTACAGTTGGAGTGGGACTACGGATAACCAACTGCGTTGCCCACGACGGTCTCGGGGAAGCATCACAAAAACTATTAGACGAAGCCGGATGCCCCATCGACGAAACGATATTCGACAAGCCAACAATACATAGACACAAAACTCGTGGTTCCGAAATTGATTTCTCTCAGCTAGAACTTGTCGATCCTCAGAAGAATATTGAAGAGCACAGCAATATCAAAATCGCTAAAACTGACCCGGAGTATATGTTCAAAAATATTATGACATATCAACACGCTGTGACAACTTTTGCTGCTTTTAAATTCCCTGATCGAGCAAAACTGCACTTGACATGTGGAATAGAGTTATGCAAAGGGAACTGTCCTAGGGTTGACTGTAAAGCATTACAGAAACCACAACAAACGAGAGATGGGTTGTTAAGGAAAGCTCGTTTAGATAAAGAGGCTAAAGGATTAGTTATTGACAGATTAGAAGTCTATAACAGTATTGAAGTTTTGGCGCCAAATATTGAGTTGGAAGATGAAGCTTCAATTCGAGGTATGTTAATTTATTTATTTAGCTTACTTAGATTCCATCATTCCATTATGTCAGATATAAAAACTAAAAAAGGTTCTTACGGAGTGGCAATCGCATGCTTCAATATCATTGTCAATTCTTAGACACTTAAAAGGACATTAAATTTGTGATAACGATAAAACCCTTTTTGGTCGATTTCGGAGGCGATGCCACACCTATTCCTAATAACAGCAGTGCGAGGTGAAGAGTATGGTATGGAAGGCATAATTATTTGGGGTGCCTAATTAAATCTTTGAGGACTAAGGTAATAACGTATCTGTAGCCAACCTCAGATAATCTGGGTGTTAGTGAGTTGCCAATGGGTAGTGGTGGTCACTTACCATTAGGTTGGCTGCATAGTCGTTTGCTACTTCTATTAAATATAAAAAAAATGTTATCATTTTCTAAATTGATCTTTTTCATTGTACCCTAGGTTCAAGAAGAATAGAAGGCGAAGAAGAGGAATTCGTGCGTGGTTTCTCTCCTGGAGACAAGACGATTTGCTTATCACCAGGAAAAATGGCGCTAGCCTTCTGCATTTTGGGAGTCATATTTCTTTGTGCTATTGCTGTTGCATTCGCGTCCTTAGTGCGAGCGAGACGTCGTATAGGAAGAGAACCGTTGCATACATCGCTCTCTTTCTATACTGGCAGTAAGAGCTTATTTTCTTCCAGCGAAAGCTCTAGCTCTGGTCTCAGCGGTAGTAAGTTACTTTTGACCGATAGTCCTTATTTGGACCATCATTCCTCTTCGAGTCACAACTGGCCATACTCTAGAGCCTTTTGATGACTGGCGTAAAGACTGAAATTTATGGATATTGGTAATTTTTATCGAAGATCATGCACTTGCATTTAGGTAACTTCTCTCATTTGTCTAAATATTTTAAGACAGAATTTAATACATGCTGCCATTTTTAATAGATACATGTAAGAAATAATTTTTAAACTCATTTTATACAGATACTAGTAGTGTTTCCATAGCAGCCATATTTGAAATCAGGACATATTTGGATAATATAATGATTACGCTTGAGCTAAACGTATGAAAACTGATAACTTTATCACTGTTTTACATTAACATGTTCAATGCCACTATGATTTTTACGAAAGCTTCTTAAATGCCGACGTATTTTTTAAGAACTTTGAGCAAATTTACACGAACACGCAGAGTGTAGGTGGCGCTGAACGTGATAACTGTAAATGAAAATTTGAAAATGAATTACATATTTCATTATTTTAGTGTATACATTCAAATGATTTAGGGTGCTATTTATCATATTTATGTAGTTGAACATTTTTAGCTTTTCATTTGTCACCGCATATTATTAGATGGATCATTGAAGAATGTCCGCTTATCCTAAATATTGTAGTATAAAAATTTTGAGTATTATTACAATATTACGTCCTGCCCTTAGTCAATGCTCTGCACGACATTGGCTCAATTATTTTTAAGCCACATTTTGGTGGGAAAACATTTTTTATTGTTATCGCTTATCATATGCAGTGTGTTAAGTTAAACGAGGTACATATACAAACTCATGATACAGATGATTACACAATTATCTATTACTATGAATGGTCACAGAGGATTGTATAAAAATACATGGAAAAATATGAAGAAATTGCAGAAAAAATACGTAAAAAGTCCCGCACGAAAGGACGTAGCGTGACATAGTCACTACTAACAAAGCCTTTTTTCTCAATAAATACAAAAATAATTGGCAATAAAATACTTCGCTAGCCCGAAGCGCTAGCGAAGTACTTTTTTCAAACGCATTTTATTTTTAGCCAAAATTACGTACATGGTAAACATGCGATTAGGCATTGGGTGAGCCCACAGTTCATAGATAATGTATTTGAATAGATAATAATCCCGTCAAAAATAATGTCATATTTTCATACATAAATATGTATCGAGTAAGAGTATGGACGAGAATCGAATACTGAAAACCCAAATATGCCCCTTAATTTATATAAAATTTACTATACAGTATCGAAGAAAATAATCAGGATGACATTAAATAGGATATTGATTGTGTTGTGATTAACTATTTATTATTATTGTATAACTAATTTTAGTACAATTGAGGAAATGCTTTTGAAATCGAATAAAGTTGGGGGGTAAAGGGTTCACATATATTTTTATTTTATAGTAAATAACATTTTCATTCATTAGCATTGCCTCGACACTGAAGAGAAAATTATTATTAGAAGTTTAAGTAAATAGAATAATATTTTTTGTTTGATTATCAATATAAATTCCGATTAAAAACAAAATATGTTGTGATAATATCTGTAATACATTATTACGACTTTTTGTATTTTTATAAATTTATACGAAATATACCTATTGATACGAAGGATCATGCTTTGATTTACCTATTTATCCTCATGATAACAAAATTAAATAAACATTGAGATAATTCTGTTTGTAAATATGGGTATCGTTATCAATGATTTCAAAATAGAGATTTTATCCTTCACTCTCAGTCGTCCAACCAGAAATATATAAAATACCTTGAACATTAAATATTTCTACAAAAATCTAAGATCAGACTCGATTTTAAGGTAAAGAGCACTGGGCTCTATCTTCGGCTATTGATACATCGCAAGCTATTAAAAATACTACATAGATTTTTGCTATGGTTTGGATATGTGTAAATGTCTAGTTATAGCCATGACAATTGACGACTACAATACGACACATAAAATCCCAGTTTATGTGGTTTATTACCCGTGCTACCAATCTTACATACTACTAATAGTAGTATTTAATTACCTGTGTTCATAATGGTAGCAGTCTACTACTATTAGGAACACAGGTAATTTAATTACCGTTGTTACTACTGCAGTCGTTAATAGTAGGTAACATGGGATATAAAAATACCCGTTTTACTACTTTATACGTTAATTGAATTACTCTTGTTATTATTACTATACTACTGCTAGTAAGATTGGTAGTAGCATGGGTAATAAACCGTTTAGGTTTACTTTTGAAGATATCAATTTAAAACCCGACCGTAAACATGTTTTATTACAAAAGCAATCTAGAGAAAAAATAAATCTATTGGCAAGAACATAAACGTGTAAATATAAAAGTCTAATTAATTTGTAAGTTTGGCGTTGACGATAACTTAAATTTGATGTTGTGAGTTTATGAATATTCCGACAGTAAAAAGTAAAATATTAGATTAACAATTATATAACCATCTACTGACTTTCCAATAACACACCAATCACAATAAAATCATTATAATAAGAAAAATATGATCAACCAGAAAAAATGGTGTGTGTGCGCTCGTCGCAATCCAAAGAGTCGATACTAGTGTCATCTACCCAATTATTTTAATACGATGTATGTTATAAAATATTGCTTGGGTTGCTTATATTTAAATCTATTAAAATATTTAATACGATTGACTTTTTTAGTGTTATTGACTTTATAAAGTATATTATGTTTGCTTGACTAGTTAATTCCAAAATAAAATAAAATATTGTCTATGGTTACACAATGACATCATGTTGCACAAAGAGTAAGAAAGATTATTTTATCATCGATGTGTAGTTATCCATAAAAGTGTAGTTTTTTTTTAAAGATGTAATGGACATTTCTGACAGAACTTAATTTGTGGTTTTAAAATATTATCAAAAGTCAATTCACACAGTATATATTTATAGTCTTATGAATGGATATTTAAAGTTTTACATAAATATTGAAAATTGAGTTTGTAATTCACTTATTTAGATTTAATTTTTTTTAATTAACTATTTTATTTTCTATTGCGTTATGTCTTGAAAAAAGGGTGCTGCATTTGTAGTGGTATGTCGAATAACCCATAAAGTATTTTATCACAATCCATATATTTCTGGCATATAATTTAACAGTCAACTTATAACTTTCACTCATTCGTTCATCCATTACTAACTTAAAATAAATTAACTTAGAATAATTATGTCATGGCTGTAGGTATAATACTGTTCGTGTGATGTCATTTTTTATTATCTATTTAATCTATGATATGGGCGGTAAGGTGATGCTATCGGGGATCTTTGCCTCGCCTTCGACTCGACGCCGTGTTCGTACTCGTAGTCACGGATGATATTTTGACAATTTCTATATGAACAGCGATTATTTCTAGACGCTGTACTCTACAAGTGGTCGGGTTATGATTTTACAGCGTAAGTTTGTTTAAAATACTGTTGGTTTAGTGTTGTGTGAATTGATTGCTGTTTGGGACCGCTAGTCTGAACTGGAGTGAAATATTGTGTGTACGAGTATTTGTGTCAACCGCGTTGAAGCGGTTCTGGATATTTGTAAATTGAGGTAAGGTTTTAATTTTATCAATCCTTATTAGATTATATTCCGATAAGTTCCGGTAAGAATTTCAACGTAGGTGTCGGTTTTCTACAAAGTTACCTGGCATCTGTTTTTGAGTCATCCACGAGCGTGTTACTAAGGTTTCGTTCCCGAAAATATACGGTTTCGTTTTACCCCTTACGTCTTTTTCTCAGTACGTAATGGAATATCGTACTTCATACGGACTATGTAAGTAGCCGTTACCAATGTTTTAATGAAATGAAATTAAATTAAATGAAATGAAATTAAATGAAATGAAATATCTTTATTTTCCATATCCCTACGGTGGCACTTACAAATTGTCAATTACAATATTTTTTCTTACACTACCACCGGATCGGAATACGACTCGATTAACTTCGTGTAATAATAAAACTTCGTGTATGAAATTCTAAAATATATATATACAAAAAGTTTATCTATGCCGTTTATCATGATCAGACAATTACCACACTCAACCCACCACGCCCAGTACAAAAGCGAGATAAGATGTTTTATTCCTTAGATATTTTATATTACACAATTTTACTTATAAATTATGTATAAAGTAACTGATAATTGTATAGACTTAAATTTGTAAGTAAATAAAACGAATCATATTATGCAACCACCCACAATTAATGGTTATCAATTTAATTATTCTCCGTTCACTATAAAATTCTCTAATTGTAATATTGTATATACATTTTTTACATTGAAAAGTACTTGAAGTAATGTTGTATTCTGTTAAAAATACATAATGATATTCTCAATTTTATTTCAGTATAGATAACAGATAGAAATCAAAGTTTCAAGTCTTTTTTCTTCATTTTTGGCATTATCTCTATCAATAAATAAATTTATTTCAGTAAATACAAACAGTTTTATCATTTATTTTCATTTTGCATACTATCTATTGCAATAAAAAAAATCATTAATAAAAAAAATAATAATTAAAAAATTAATAAGACTAGTTTCAAAAATCATTTTCCCTTAACAGAGCAGTACTTATTATTATGCAATCAAGTTATTTACGTAAATTTCTATTGTGTAAAGTTGTAAACTGAAATGTCGTAAAATACAGATAGGTATATATATTGAGTTAAGACAGAAGCAGTGGAGTGTACTATTGTGTATTACTCAAATAGAATCATTTTCCAAGGTAATACTATGATGTTCGCTATTCAACTGTAACTGTGATGGAGATAATACTCATTACTCGGTAGCAAAGTGTATTGCAATGTTGAACACATTGAAGATGTTAATTATTAATTATGTTAGTTTTAGTGGTGAAGGAAAACATTGTAAGAATTTATACACCTAAGAATTTGCTAAAAATATAAGAGCACATCACGCACACAAGAAATGGGAAATTGACCTTAATGAAGTGTCTTGCAAATTTTTATCCCTAAATATTTTTGAAGGTACCATACCGTAAAATCTATAACCAAATATGTGTCATTTGGTTACACAACATATATTATATTTGAAATTCTTTATTCCTTGCTTCTGTAAAATATAGATAAAAGTCCCTAGAAGTGTCAAAATAGTGAGAGATAGATAGATAGAGAAAAAAAGAGAGACATTATGGTAAATGCACCAAGTGACTTGAGTAAAACGCTGCTTATGATAATATCTTTACAGTTAAAAATTTAAGCTTCAGATAGGAACAGCTCAAGATATGTCAGTTTTTTATGGTTTATTAAAAATCTACATGGATATATTTATTTTCCTTGTGGTAAATAACACACTTGTGTGAGGCTGTATGGTGTACGTGTTGTATAGCATTACTCCTTCTCTTACCATAGACATTGTAAGAGGTGACTAAGGGAAAAAATCTGGATGTGGGTTGGATGTGGTATGGTCTGGATGTGGAACATCTATATGTACTACAGTCATCAACACGCCTGCCGGAGTGGTGACTATTGAGAAAAACCCCTGATTAGGGAAGGCCTATGTTCAGTAGTGGACCTCAAAAGGCTGGTGGATGAAGTAACATACTTGTTGCGATTTGGGGTATTTTTCTTTGGCAAGTAAGAAACAATAAAACATGTTACAAAAATTTTATTTTTTTTGGGTAGCTCCTAAATTTTAACACCAATTTCTTTTTTAATATTATTTCAGTCCAATATAATACACATTAGTTTTTTAATAATTTTAAAGATTGAGTTACCTCACAAAACCAAATCACAGCCTCTTCAGAATGAGAAACGCTGAAACCATAGTAACCATATAATCTACATGTTTATTATACAGGTATTGAGTTTCTTGTAATGTTATCAGAAACAATTGAAGAAAGTTGTAAATAATGTTCAATACATCCATGACTTTGAAAACACCTGGACTCTTGCTTGAAAGGTTGAAATTCATACCCCTGTTATCATTGCCTTAGTGCCAGATAATAGATTAACATAAACCCTTTCTACACTCATAGCCCCACACTAGGATTTTCTCCTGTGTCGTGGGTACCATGGACACACAAAGACAAATATGCAAACACCCAGACCTAGAACAGAAATCTAAACTCATCATTCAGATATCTGTCTGGCCGGTGATCAAACCCGGGACCCACCGCATGTCAGACCGGTATGGTGACCGCTCCTCCACGCGGGTTCTCAAATCGTCAGATTAATTTCAGCTTATCAATATAACACAATATACATATGCATTAACTAATAAGCAATATGCATATATGCAATAAATATAATAGCTATCTACCACATGGTAGTATGGTATAATACTGTCAATAATGATAAAAGATACAAATTGAATGAATTTGGTTGTTCATTTCACAATATGTGTAGTGAATGAATGAGCAAATTGAATGTTACAATTGTATGAAGCCCATAGTGCCATACTGAGTTACTAAGTGCCAGGTAAGTGTTTCAAGGATTACAGTTGCATAACACATGCCTCTGGGTATGATTGCATACATAATTAAGAATGCAGTTCATTTTTCACCTGTGCTGTTTGCTCTACATTACTTTTTAACTATGCTTCGAAACTAAATACAACATGTTCTAGGTGTATTGAGTTATATCCACAAACCACAACCACAAATTCTAACGATCTCAATCAGATAACTGTCAATCTATTGCTTTAAAATATTACTTTATAGTTCAGCAATAAAAATGTACATGAAGATTAGTTTATGTTTGTGAATATCTTTGCTTTGCATGAATGACCGCATAATTTACTTCATTCGTTATAAAGGCAAACACAGAAAACATTATTTAAATATTACCTGTCACTCCTGTGATATAAACATTTTGTGTTATTATTCTTGAAAGCAGAGATAAGTGTGGTTGTGTTTTGCATGCCTCAATGGGAATATAGAGAGACCATAATCTGTCATATTATATACGTAAAATCTTTGTGTATGTTCATCCAAATAAACCATTGATTGATGGAATACTGAACCATCTGTGTTTAAACATTAGGATTGCTATCTCATGCAAGTGGTCCATAAATAAACAATTAAGATGAATGTATTTTAGATATGTTTAAATGAATCCATTTATGACACTGTAGATATTTTTTATTTACAATCTATCTTGAATTTCTTGAATGCCTAAATTTCAGAACTGTCTTTAAAGGTTAAATAAAAAAACGGTGTATTTAAAAGTATATTCAGTAATAAATACAAAATACAATATTTTTTCTCTTGTTTTGGTTCGTTTTGATTATATTTCACTGGGTGTTGTTTGTGATAGAAAAAATTATCAGAAGGCCAATCTATCACAAACATGTAACTGAATACCGTCACGGAATAACAAGAACTTTAGTAGTAAGCAGAAGGTGTATTATTATGTCTTAAAAAATAACGTCTTAATATCAAAATACATTATTGAAGCTATCGGTAAATCAGTTCAAAAACACGCACCTAATTTCCCCATTAGATTGATGAAAACCTTTAGTCGTTTCCGAGTGAATTTTCGGGGATGGGGATTACGACGCGTTGTACAAGGTTAAACAATAGACGAAGGGAATGGCAAAGTCAGGGTAACAAAACATGTTATTGTATGAATATTATCGTTAAGATTTAGCTTAGGGTAGGTCGCTAATATTACAAAAAAATAACTAAAAATGTTAAGAAATAAACGGATTATAATTGTGTTACGTTAGGTTTACAAAACGCTATAAAGAACATAACAGCTGGTCCTAAATTGCAGACGTATGCCCTTCATTATTAGTACTGTGCAAACTGGGTTTGATGTCCACTAGGAAGTAATTAAAGCTGCATTATAAAAACACTTCACAAAAGTGACGACATTAATTCCGCGTCGGGGGTGTGCTGGGGTGGCGTTGTGGCGCTGTCGTGGGAGGGGCGTGCGTGCACTAGGGATATGCGGACCGCCGGCGCCAGGAGTCCCGATCGATATTCCGGCAAGCGCTCGTGCTCACTCCGAGCGAATCGTTCCGCGACGCGCCTGTGCGTTCGACGCCCGCCGGTGTGATCGTACCCTAGAAAATTTTGACACAGTGCTGTGTTAGTGTTTTTGACTGTTTCACCGCTCGCACCACTCACGGACATGAGATAGTCTCCGTTCCATACTGGTATGTGGTTTCTATGTTTAACGGCAGACTGACACGGTGGCACATATTTCCGGTGCTCGGGCCTCACTAGGACCAATAGCGCATTGACGAATGATGTCATAACTTTAGCGCTAATTAGGATCTCAGACTTAAGCCGTGGATTGAATAATTTCGTAGAGATTTGTCACGAGATATTTATAATGAAAACTAATATACAATGGATTATTTTGTGCCCGTTTTATTACTATTGGACTGAATGATTTATCTTTTCTTTTAACGTTTTGAAAACTCTTTAACCTCCGTATTCACTGATATTTCAAAAGATTCATGAATACCAGATTTCGTCTAGTGTAGTCTGAGCACAATGTTAGCTTTTCTCTCCACGCCCCTAGTGACCTAGAAAGCTGAAAATGTAGGTATAAAAAGCAGGCGTGTCTAAAGCCAGACAGACGGATATTCAGGAAACTAAGTTGATCTAATGTAGCACTGCGACACTCGACGGTGGGAACGATTTAGACTAATCATAAGGCCAATGATTCTGACCTTAATATCTTCATGCCTTCGTAAATAACATGAGGCAGGCCTCATAGACTATTGTAATATAAAGATTTATGTTAACGTAACAAGATACGTTTTTTCTAGCAAATTTGTTTTATACTTTGCTGTAACTCAATTTCACAAGATGCAATCAATCAAAAACAAGCAATCAAATGATACAATACAATCTATAAAATTATACATAAACGGCTATACAGTCATGCTCAATTCGATAATTTAATCCGATATCCAAAACCTGATTTGATGCGCTGACCCAATATTGCAAATTTTCAGTCCTTGCTTTCAAAAAGCCCTGACATTTCGCTTCATTGAACAGCTGCCTCCAATTAGAGGATCTTTTTAAAGAAAAAATGTACGACTGCTACTGTTTAATTAGCCTCGGGAATAGCTCTTAACCTAGTCGGGACTTTGACATAGCTGCTTTGTTGGTTTTAATTAACAGTTTTCGTCGTCGTAAGCGTATGTATGTTAAACTAGTGCTCAAAACAGATAAATGTTCTGTTATGTTTTATAGACACTTTTTCTATCATGCTTATTTGATTTATTTGAAATATTTTAAATACATTTCGTTTTCGTGTCACATAAAGTAACACGAAGTGCCTATACTTAGTATGAGTTATTGATCGTTCCTGTTAGTATACGTCGAGATTACATATTTATTGATAGGGCATCTGTATGCATTTATAGCATTATGCTGATTACCCATATCTATATTTGCATTCTGTTTAGTAATAGTAAAATTAACACATTTAATTTTTAGAATTTTTTATATTTTTCTATAGCCATTAGCGTAGTCTGTTAGTTATTCTATATTTACCGTTAGTTATGAATGTTTAAAGTCTCGGCAGTGTTACGCAACAGGGCATTTACCCGCGGGTTCCGCAACCGGCTTCCTTAACAAGTTCACAATGAAAATCCGTTTTAAATCCAGGCCAGTGGTTTCCGCTTCGCTGTCGACATCCGTCAACATGGCAAAGTCAATAAAAGGATAAAAACGTTGTAAGGGTGCTTAGGTTTATTAATTACTTCATAGAGAGTGTCTTTTTTGCGAAATTGTCGTTGTATTTAGTTAATTACCCTCAATTTGATCTACAATTTAAATGCCTTTGAATAAATTATGTCCATTAGAAACTTTTTAGCAATTAGCAATGATGGATAACCAACCTCATTGCAGTTTCAATGCGTGTGAAACTGCCAAGTCTTATCATCAGTACTCAACGAAGAAAGACTGTCAAGTGTTATCATCAGTACTCAACGAAGAAAGCAGTTCTATCTCCATAAGCTGGTAGCTGATTACGAAAACATCGTTTGTACAGTTCATTTTAATTACTAAAATTCAAGATGTGAGTAAACTTATATTCCAAGGAGATATGGTGAATACGATGCACATGTAAGAGTATTCGTGGGAATAAAAAACGAAAAAAAATGTTCAATCCCGGCCATGTATTGACTCGCCTGAAATACCATAGTTTTACCGCTGGATTTTGTAAAAACAAAACACCACGATATTTCTTTTTATTAACCATCTTCCCATAGGAAGTAAGCCATCAATTTATCGTTATTTATTTTGTCGGCGATGTTGCTGTTTTATAGCCGTACATATTTGCATGCCATTGATTGATGCTTAAAGGCACGCTTACCGAACATCCACTTAATTATGCTGCAGCTCCATTTATGTTCATAGGTTGAACTCAGCTGTTATGTGAATGAACCAAATGTATCTATCATTCATATCTAAAAATGTTTGTGGTTGCCGTCTCATTTTTATATGAGGCAACATATATCTTAGTCCTCGGGAGTGGTAACGCATCTGTGATAGACTTCAAATAGTACCCATTTCTATATGAAGTTGCTTACACATATCCATGGGCGGCAGTGACCACTTATCATCAGGTGGACTGCATGCTTGTTTGTTACTTCAATGTGATAAAAAATAGTTAGGGATAAATTGATTTAATGTACATTCATAGAAACCATTTTAATCATGTCAGTACACGAAGGGTGGGCGATTTAGATCAAGACTGTTAGGTATTCGAGACCTAGTGGGTGCGATCTAAAATAGGTCTATTTGTACTGTCCACGCCCGGCCCCCAACGAGGTCATCGGCGCAGACGTACCAATCAGCTGGCCGACTGGGCACTGGATTGCTTGGGATTATCATTACTTGTTTCGATTAACAATGGCTGAGTCTAGACTTGTGGGATATTTTACTTAACTATACAATGCTCGTTAACTTGATTTTTTTTGTAAATATGTTTACAATATGGTTAAGAAAAATTTAAAAAAGAAGATGAAGAAAAAAGAAGATTTAGATTCTTTAATGTCTCCTATTTAATGTTATTTATGAATATATTCGTAAGTGAACAAATACTTTGTGTCTAGGAAAAGATGTGGTAGGAAGAGTTAAAATAAACTCTACATTTTTAATCTTCTCTAAATGCATTGCTTTCATGTTCTTAAGGGTTTTCTTTGAAATAGAGACTGGTTCGTTCGAAGCGTTCACGTTGGCCATATTTTATTTTGTTGCCTTTACGATGATTTTTAATAACAGCAATCAAATTCCATGGTTTCAATTTCATAAAGCTTCCTGTTATGAAACCAAAATGAAATTAACGAAACCAAAATATACCGAAACCACGTAACTTTAAATAGAGACTGCTTCGTTCGAAGCGTTTTTTTTGGGCATAATATTATTAATCAAATTCCATGGTTTCAATTTCATAAAGCATCCTGGTATGATTATAGTTTTATAGCTGTCAACGCCAAATTCACCATGCATGTTTTAAACCGGAGCGGCCATTAATTGTGACATTTCATCTTGTTTTGACTTATCTTTCAAGAATGTCTGTGGTCTTGATGATGTAACACAATAGTGTCTATTTTTATACCGTTTAATGTGATATCATTCTCATTTGTATGATTATCAGGGTTAACTTCAATTGTACGTTATATTTTATTAAAGTTAACTAGTGTAAGATGTAATTTTATCGTGTGATTATTGCAGTCGTTTAAATTGAATTTTAATTCGATTACAACAATTATCAAGTGTGATGATAAACATAGCTTTGTGAATTATAAGAAGAGCAATGAAATCATCGAATAAATTATTACTTCTACCTTACGTCTTGCATCGTTGAATACTTCTAGATAAGGATGTACCTACATGTTTTCAATTATCGACTCTTGTTGCCTTTAGTGGGTAGATTAATAGATGCCAAGGCTGATGTGTGTTTCACTTTATAGGAAACAAATTAGCAATGATATAACCGTTGATTTAAACATAACCAAGTATTAAGATGTTTACAATAAATGCCAAAGAGACTAAAGCTAATGATGATAGTAACTCGGTCTTTTAAGTCCTATTGAACAAATGCGACTCATTTTTATCGACCTACAACTTGACTGGTTTTTCAGAGTCAAGTCTGGTTTTTAAGTCTTAAATAACTGAGTTTCATTCACCACTATCTATAAAATTTTCTCTCTCGTTAGCTTTTTAGTGATAAAATCATTGAAATTACAAAGAAGTTCAATTATATTACTATCACTAATTCTGTAACTCATACGTAGCCGCCGCTATTATGTCTGTTAATGGTAAAAAATAATACGTGATATCATCGAACCATTCGCACTGAGCATGTGAGCAATCATTGTTTATAACATGCGTCGAGACGCGAGGTCAGCCGGCAAGCCGGCGATTTAGGATGCGTGCGAGGCCGGTTTGGTCAAACCTTTCCAAATCTGGAAGCGCACTCAGCCTGTCTACTTTAAATAACAGGTTACTTTAAAATTTAAATGTATTACCAAAAAAGTTTCAATATGGTTAAATTCACTGAAATGATGCATTGCAAATGTTTGTCATCGACTCATGTTTCGCGATGATAATTGCTGCATAGGTATTTCATGTTTTTCTACATGAATAATCATTAATTCTCATGTAACACGTTTATTGTCAGTGTTATCAAACATGTGATGTATTTTGAGTTCAAGTTTCGTCTGTAATGAAAGCGTTCGTATGTAAATTCGTATTTGACGGTCACGGTCGACGTAGAAAATTAAAATTTCACGTTTTGCGAATGTTTAACGAATTGATTTCGTAATATTATGTATAAGTTTACGTTATCACGTGCTACTACCATTATCTAGTGTTGCGTTATCTCTCTCAATATTTAAGTTAGGAGGCAGATAAATGAAGTGAAAAACTCATTTCTCCACGTTTCTTTTATCAGTACAGGATTCAGTTTAATGGGATTTGATTATTTCTCTGAAATTTCTCAAAGATTAGTTTCGAGAGAATTTTATTTTCCTTATATTCAGTTAAAGTTTTATTAGATCGATCCTAAAAGCATTCTCTTTCAACCATTATTTGTTTCTTGAATGTTATTAAAATTTGAGCATGTTATGTCATGGACTGGACATATATCTACTCGTCTTCCTCGTGACCCACCAATTGACCGCGTGCCTTCGAGCTGACATAATGAATTACTGTTCATTGCTCTCAATGTATATGAAATCGATGCTAGAGCGATTGGACTAATTGGAGATGACGTTAGGGTGATAAGTTACGGCAGACGACATAATTCGTAACAGATTGCGTTAAAAGGATGTTTTATCAGTGTTGACCTGATTATATGTTTTATCATATAAGTTATAATTTCAGTTACTTCGATGTCTAATACTTGTTTCTTATTTTCACAGGTAAGCATTAGATTGTCTTCTATCAGCACCAAGTGAGTCAATGTAGATAATTTAACGGTATTTAAATAATATGTCCCAAGAGATATTGCTCTGCCGTTTCCGGTAGGTAGCTAGATAAATTTGATTTCTAAATTAATTTAGTGTCTTGTTTGAGATCGAAAAAATGTGGATTGGAATTAATTAATATTCTTTATCGCTGTTTATTAAGTCTAAATTTTGTGACGTTCATTTTTGGCATTGATATATACCTATTACCAAAATTACAGTCCTAAGAAACTAAAATGGTGTAATAACTAATGTTTCAAAATGTTTTGATCTCTACATACTATTACATAGTTCCTTTGGAATTCAGTCGATCTTTTTATAGTCTAAATATAGCGTGGTACCCGCCAAGAACTGTAGATATTAGTAGCTAACTAATGTATTCAATTTATGTACAGGCATATTATAGAGCAATTTTTATGAAACTTAATATGAATTAAAATTTATGCAATAAAATAATCGTTCGTCTGGAAGTATGAAAAGGTTTATCTCGGTTATACAACGGTGCTGTTAATTTTATGTTTATATCGTAGAGTGGATTTTTTGGATCTTTATTCAAATTAAAGGTTTTGAAATGAAAGAAACATCCGTCTGGAAGTATGAATGGCTCTTACTCGGCCGAGTAACGAAACAGTTTATCTTACGTTTATGTCGCAGATTTCATTTTTTGGAACTTAATTAAAAATTATGAAATGAAATAAACGTCCGACTAGAAGTATGAATGGCTCTTTCTCGGTTGAGCAACGAAGCCGTTAATTGCGCTAACAATAGGGTCGAGAGAGCCTTTCTAAAGTCAGTACAGTACTCTATTGTATGTTGGCTTATTGTTGCCGTTTGTATTACTGGCTCATTCGTAGATA
>MOOZ01000586.1:535029-550716 GCA_002930495.1 Cecropterus lyciades | reverse complement strand
CAACGTTCAAATATAACTTGGATAACCGCTCAAAGATTATAGATTAGAAGAACATTATAGACAGAGCGTTCCCAAATGAACCGTTGAAAATTGCATTTAATATTCTGACAGTGGAGCTGGAGTCCTGAATCCTGCTCTATCGGGGTCGTCGACCTCAAATCCAGTTCAAGTCTTGCACTCGCCGACTCACGTAACAACCGCTTTCTGTATACATTGGTACGGACATACAATAAGATATTTCCACATCAGCGGCTAATGTCAAGGAACTATTCACTCTGCCAATATTTAAATTTAACTAATGCTTTGTCGCGTGCCTCGGTTAGGCTTCGTGAAATTCTTGTTACAATTATTGATTCTTTGATTGTGTGCCAAAAATCATATTATTTTAGCGTTGAAGTTAAAAAAATGCGTTTGTTTATATGTTTTAACATTGGACGGCATATTCATATTTATGCGTTTCTTGGCGATAAAGTTGGACAAAGTTTAGGATCTGCATGGATTTTGCAAATAATTTTTCAATTTTCCCACTTGCCTTACAACGAATGTTAAATTTTGAAGGTTGTCTAGATATTTTTTTTTATTATGAAATCAATCAATTTAACCTCAGTGTCTACTATGTGTTTAGCCGCTTAGATACTTAGTGAAATTAGTCTGTATACTTCAATAGCCTGCGGTCATTATGTTCTTGTATAAATTAATCATAATTTACAGTTCCTTTAATATGTTTTTGCGGACTAAAAACTGGTTTGTTTCCTTCAACTCAGGTTTAAAACTAAATGGATGTCTTGTAAAATTGCAGTGTTGCTGATATCAGCCCAATTTGAACGTCATTTAGGTCATGAGGCAAGTTCGCTTGCGACATTTATATCCACTAAGATCTACTTGTCTTCGCATTTGTGGAGTTTGCGCTATTTTTAAATCCGTATCAAAACAAAAAGTATAGTTCTTAATGAACACTTGTGCGTGGGATTATAACCAATTCTGTTCGTTTCGGTCAGTTAAATACGAATAATAATCTTTAAGGCTTGAATTATTTAAATTTATGAGTATGTTTTTATTGAATAATTATTTTTATATGTTTGATATCTATTATTGTTTTAGATTACAAATTAATAATATAGTTTAAAATTAAGACAATTGAACAATATTTCCTTTCATACCGTGGAAAATAATGATTGAAACGCTGAAAGACAAAGTAAAAGAAATCATGATCAGTACTGTTATGAATAAACGCGAACTGACATCTAGTTACGCTTTGCTTGCAACGTATAATATGAGCGAATTGAATCAAGCGGTACTCGTAATGAGGCTGCTAACATGGCGACAGGACTGGGGCATTCAATCCGGTGGTTTGCCGGTTGTTGGGCACCAATTTGCAACAATCAACTCGACATCGCGTTCTTCCCATCGACATCGCTTACTACCACCGTGACGTAGTGTGCCGTGTGTGTGATGTAACGTGTAGTAGAGCGGGAAATATTGTAATTCGAATAATTTGAACTGGTACGTGTTCACATGCAGTTACATCAGCGTAACTTTTTATACTTTTCTCTCTGTAGTTTTTATGTTTATGTTTTTTCTGTTATTACATTTTTTTTTCTTTTGTCTTTTAATCTTTACTGATACTTACCAAATGACTTTATTTTCTTGATGTTGAATGTTGAAAATCCTGTGTGTTAATACAGGTCAAACTATCCATGTGCCAAATTTCAGCGAAATCAAACCAGTAGTTTTTGCGTCAAAGAGTAATAAACACACATACATCCTCACAAACTTTCGCATTTCTGAAATTAGTGAGATTTCTACCAACCGTAAGGTTAATTTTTTTATTTAAATTTAGAGTAAATCAAAATTTATCTGAATTCAAATCGTAAAGTACTATTTCTTTTCGGTTGATGGCCGTTGAGTGATGTGGTTTAAGAAAGTGGATATCTATTGTGGCTTGCAACACAGTAATAACTGAGAACTACGAAATGGACGCCAGTGTTCGTATTTCATTTAAATTTAATATATAATATTCCTTCGTTTGTCTGTTTCATAATTAGCAGGAATTTCACTCTGGTTCATAATTACGAATCCAAAACGCAAACAAAGTTTTGTATGTCATTGTTACAACATGCGAGCGATGCTTAAAACATTTATTGACTTATTTTTAAAAAATATACATAATGAAGTAAATTTTCATAGGCGAGAGATTGCTCTTTGCTTTTGAGGGACCATTCCAAGGTTAAATTTTCATACGATTTACGTACAAAATGTCTAAAACAAAGCGAGTGCACAACAAAAACAAGTTCACAACAAAAAACCCTTAAATATTTTTTTATCCTGTTTGGATCTATAGTATGCTATTAAAGATCTTGTTGTCTTCGCTATAATTGATACTGTTTATCGAAACCATATTTAGCCGCTCTGTTCTACTATGTTTGCAACAAATTGCACAACCAAACCATTTAGATTTCGGTTTGGCCTTCAAATTCGTTTTACGCTTCATTGTGTAAACGTAAACAATATGGTTTAACTTGGCGTTTGCTGTTTTCAACGGGGGAACGAGGTCGAAGCGAACAGCATGAGTGGAGCACTCTCGACGTTTATTTTGCAAAAAAATACTTCTTTTTCCTCTTATGTTCCTTTTCCCTCTTGCAACGTCCGTTCCAGGAATTTGCAGCTCTTGGCCTAGTTTGTATATTCCTTTCCCATTTTATCTGGAACAACTGGTATTTTTGTAGCAGATACTTTGTTACCTTGTAACTTTCATGAAAAATGTTTTCATATAAAAGAGTATTTTATCAGGACATTAAAAACTTTTCGAGTCCATGTCTGTCTATAAAATATGACTTGCATTTTGTTATGCGAGCTATTAAGATTAACTAATCTTTCTTTCCCATATATTTTTTTCAAGGGTACGAATTATGTCATGAGGTAAAATAAGGAAAATTGACGTTTTGACCATCCTACGAAACCTTATCGCCAAGCCAGTCTGCAAAGCTATTCGTGTTAAGCAAAGTAATGCTGTATTGTGAACATCGAATACTGAGCAAAATTTCTCTTTACTATTGGCTTATGATTTTATGAATAATTCATTGGGCACTGTTATCACGTGTGGCTGTACAATGCTCACGCAGTTTCTTTCACTCCGTTCATTGAGGGTGACAGCTGAATGTGGGTTCTCCGATACAGACTTCTAAACTAATTACGTTATGTATGGTGTAATTGCTTATTTCTGAGTCGCAATTATGCGTTACAGATTTCTACTCTTAAAACTTTGGTTGAAACAATATTATTTTCCTGAAAAGCAAAGTTATTGTCTTCATTATCATCCTTTTTGAGAAATGTGTCTTATTTTGATAGTATATATGCTGCTATAACAGCAGACCGTAAATGACTCGAATAGGTATGTGACTCAACATCACAAAAAAAACATGTAGAATTTTGTATTTGCTATTGTTCTTGAATCTTGTTTTATGTTTTCTGTTCATAAATTATTATTCTTATGGTATTATGTATCGTGACTAATATTTTAAATGTATTAAATTATTTGTTGCGATAATATTGTTTGTAACTATAAAATATTCTGTAATTTGATGCTTGATAGATTGCCCCGACCGCAGCGTCCGTTTGTTAAATGAATATTGATTGGCTCCATGTACCACTAGCATATAATAATATTTTTACACAAACCATAATCTTGAATGAATCTACTTGGCACCGATTTGCAAGCTAGGCATGTCTACTACGTGTACCTACTTTAGTAACACGTACCCTTTATCTTCTACTTGATAAAGTCTTAACGCGTAATAATTGAGGCAACGTTAAGCTTTAATCGATTATGAATCAAGAAACATCAGAAGAGTACCTGACATGATGAAAACAGGCATTAAGAATATGTTCTTGAAAATTCATGACCCAAGGAGTTTAAAAGAGGATAAGGCTGAAATGTTAAAATTTATAACATGTAACTGCAAAGTGACGCCTGATTCTACATATTAGCACTTCATACAACTTAAAAAAACGGTATATTTTAGCAACAGCTTAATATTATTACAATCTTTTAAACTATCTCACTTGTGTTGGCGTACTAAAGTGGTTTTATAATTTTTATGGGCGAGTTGTATTGACCCAAATAAAGCGATAACGTCATCGCCACATCGAGACTCGGATCTTGCACTGGGTGTGGTCGTTGCACATAATGTGGAGAAAAAATCATATTCATAGGAATTTGGGAATAGAGCCAAGTTTCTTCAGCCGAGGCATTTAAAGGGCTACTTTGCACGCATAAATTATACGTATCTAAAAACAGATCTCATTTTCATTTTGTCTACACGTTTCCGCGTTGATGGAAAACCAGTCTCTTTTTTTCAAAAAAGGAGGCCACCAATGAAGTATATCAGATGGGATCTCGTCGTTGTGGTACGTTGATTTATTATTGGCCTTTATTGCATTATATTTTTCTCTTGAATATATTTCTCTTTTGCTAATTTATTACTAATTGTGCTATTCGAAAACTGTTTTTTTTTTGATCATCCCTGCTATTTTGTTTTCATCCCTGAAAGCTGCTGTGTTTTTACGAGTGCCAGTTGTACTCTTAATCGCGTGCCACATTCAAAGTATCGGTGCATGCGTCGGTATAACCGGTTGGACGCACAAACACCGCCGGCGGCCTTCGTCGACGTTGCCGACGCCCGCTGACGTCACCACGCTTATGTCATACCATTACTGATGACTTGATTATTGCTACAATGCCAAACGAACGTGCTCATCAACGCTTTAGCAGAACGGCAACATTGCCATTTCTACAGTGTAAATATATGTATCAGCTTCTTATTCGAATCAATCTGGTGTTAGCTTTATAAGGCTTAGAGTGAGAACAGGTTCATCTCGTAATGGTCAGACATACTTTTAAATTGCAATAGTTCTTCAATCAATCTTAATTTCTTACTTACGTACTATTTTACGTAAAACGTGATGTTTTATTGTACATTTAATTGTTCCTTTCACTTCTCTTTCATAGCCAAATTATTTCTTCTTCTGTAAAGGTCTTTATTATTTTGGGGTTTGTTGTATCAGCGTGTTGTGTTAGAATTAATTCCATGGCGGCTATCAAATGATATTTGCAGACGAACTCTTCCCATCCGCCCCTCCATCTTTTATTTTTCTGATTCATTTTTCTTTGAAATTATGACGATTCGTTACGTATGACTAAGTTTATTTAGAACAATTGAGATTTACGAAACACAACTACAAATACAATAGCATAATGCACTTGCGGTGCACGTAATGAAATTAATAATACTGTTAGGGTTGTTCATGTTTTATGCTTACACTCGAATGCCGCAGTGGGGGGCGTTCGGCGCACGATATTAGGTCACAACCCAGGAATACAACTATTACGGGTTTTATTACCGTCTAGTGTGTCAGCTTACCGTTTGATGCTTGCAAGAAGACTTAAAACGTCCCTAACGTACTCAATCGTACCTTGACTCGGATATTTGGGCGATTTCCCTTCGCAGTTTACAGTTACATTCTATTCGTTGGCTCGTACTATGGCGGTTGACTTTCACGTTGTCCATTACTATCTGTTCACCGCTTACAACAGGCTGAATAGGTTCGCTCTACGCGCGTTTCCTATGAAAGTAAATTTCTAAACGAATTACTGCATTAATCTGTTAGATTCTGCACCTTGCGAATTGGTTCAACGGATAAAGCATCCGGATTTCCTGTGGTTTTGATGCCATAGATACTCATAGTAATAATAAGTCCTAATCATGAAACCATACCTAAATTCACTTGTATATCTTTTTTATAATGCATAGGCGTGGTACCTGTTGCAAAAGTTGGTGGGTCTTCTTCTGAATCTACATTCAATTTACTTTTACGAAGTTTTAAAAGATTGAAAAAAAAAATCAAATCTTTTGTCACACTACATTATATAGATTAAAGTAGTAATAAGTTGATTCAGTAGACAGAAAAAGTGACCTCCAATTTTAGGCGCCATTAGTAGTATACAGCTAGAATATACGTGGTTGACAACAAATTACCGGCATCCTGCTCTAGCGGAGTTCAGTGCCGGCGCCCACGCGTTCGCTCATTGACTTCCACCTCACCCGACGGCATTAAGATGGTGCAACCATAATAATGACGGTAGATCTATTTAGATAGATGAGCTTATTGTAAAATTGGATCTCATATTATAAAGACAATGCCTTATACATTCGTGACGTTTTATTTATTTATGGATCGGCTAATTAAATCGATGAATACATATTTATCAAGAAAACAATCGACGTAACATGTGATGATTGAGTGCTCGAAGTAGAAAGTAATGAAATGGTCGCACAAATACGCGAATATGAATAAAACATTTCATTAACGAAAGAGTACGTCAGATTATATAAAAGAAGTGGGACCCAAGCCTTTGAGAATCTTATTGGAATTAGGCAACTTCTTGTTGACTTATTAGATATTGATAAGCGAAATTCTGCTAGTAAAGCTACAAGAATGTTACGATGAATATACCTCCTCTAATAGGTTAGTAATTCCTGTATGTGACTTCATCCAGAAACCACTTCTTTCTACGAAAAAAAAATATAATTTGGACAACTCCCAAATATGACTAAATACATATTCAAGGTGTTTCAGCGAAGTCATATAATTATTTTACAACTTTACGTGTCGGCCATTACCCTAACTATAAGCAATGACTGAATGGTGAGAACCATTGGCCTCGTTTCGTAGTCTTCGTAGACGGAGAACAGTGTACCTACGCGAATTTAAAAATAAGCCGCTACTGGGTTTATTTGCGCTTGCGTGAAAATCATCCTCAGAAATAAATTGCCTTGCAATAAATATACATAGATGTATTGGACGTTCGGTCACTGGCGTCCACGTCGCAATGGGCGCCGGTAGAAGTGGGTGGCAAATTACATTGTGGGGTGTGACTAGGGGATATATATTTTTATGGAAATGTCGTATTTGTTGACATTGTGGCATGTTTGAAATAACCAGTTATAATGCGACAGTAATGGTTAAAATGTTTTAAATATTATCCCATGATTTTTTCCTATTTGTATATATAATAAGTTTAGGAGATATCACACTATGCTTCATGGTTCTATATCCTTATTTAAGATTGTGAAGTTCTCTTTTATAAAGTCGTAATAATTATTATTACAAATGTCCTCTGGCAGTGTAAAATTAAGTTACTTCTAATTTTACGGGTTTTATTCAAATGTTATCTTCTATTATATTCTTAGGTGTGTGTGACACTTCCAGTTTAAAGCCTTAGGCACAAAATGTAAGAAAATAACAACAAAAGATAAGCGTTTTCTTTTTTATTAAAATCCTGATAAAATAAAATAATGATTAGGTATCCAATTGTTTTATTACCTTTGTATTAGAATTTTGGCTTTATAAACAAGCGTCTGTGCAGTTTTCGACAGCACAGAGCTGACGAAAACTAATTTGGAGTTCACTCCGTTGACCGGATATCCCCTTTGTTTCTGTAGAGCATCACGTTCCGAGCTGGCGATCGTTTTGTTTATAATTATTTATAACGCGCTAGTGGTTTGTGTCGGGCGTGATCGTTTTGACGCGTAGTTGTTCGTTTCTTAATGCTTGGTTAGTTGGTTGATCGTCATCAACAAATTAATCCATAATCGCTTCTTAAGCCATAAAACTTATTTTTTCGACTTGAGCATCCTTATAAAACTTACTTTAAAAGTGTTTCAAATTGTTAGTTATTACTTATCAAGTTTTTCTGAGACCATCTACAGAATAATCCGCTTCATTAAAAGAAGAATGTCATAATCGAGTTAATTAATTTAACAAGCTATGATTACATTAGACGCGATGGTCACTGCCACCTAAATTAAAGTACCTGTACATGATGCCGTTTCGTTCTTACGCATTATCCGCAGTTAATGTGGGAGTGAGGCAGCTATTGAGTTATGACGTCGCAACTCACGCAAGGCTCCGGGCGCGGTTCTATATTTGGGTTAATGGATTCGTCCGCGCACCGTCAACATGGGAAGTACCTGTTAGTTCGTCCGCTACCACCTTCCGACTGGTGTTGGGATCTATGTCCTAGTCTAGATGATAACTATTTCTGTTATTATAGCGTACATACAAACTATGATCAGTTATAAAATTGTCTTCTTTGATATTTATTATACATGTTACGTTATTGATTATAATAGTTGTAGGCCTATTTGCATTATACTTATCGTATTTATTAATTTAAAAAAGAAAAAGGAAGTTCTTTTGAAACCACATGCAGAAAACATTCAAGTATGAAATCCTTTTGTTATAAAATTACCCGTTCACTAGTTTAATATTTAAATATGCAAGGTTTTGATTCTAGATCTTGATAAGAAATGCCTCACTAATCCTTTTAAAACTTTCTCCCATTCCACTCTCTAGCCAGTAGCATAGCTTTAGTACTTGCTTATTAGCGTTGTAATTCCTGGTAATATAAGCTTGTTGGAATTTTTGTCACAGTCGTAACCATCGCTCCCAATTTTAACAGAAATGGAGCTTATTTAAACTAATCTTACGCAGAAAGAATCAAAGTTAAGCCTTTTATTGTGAGAGTTATTGGTTGGTCGCATGTTGGGATTAGCTTAGTGGAATTTCTAAGGGCAAATCTATATTATCTATTGTGAGCTATAGATTCTGATCTCGTTTAAAGTAGGCCAGTTTCTCACACAACTTTCTTTTGTTCAGCTCGGCATCAATATATTTGGTCTCCTAGATTTATCTTTACATTTATACATAGTCATAAATACAAATACGTACGTGATTAGATCTCATATTTGTAATGTACTTTCATAAATTCTTGTCTAATCAGCATTTAAATGAGTGGCTAATGTAATCCCTTAATTACATTAAAGTTAGTACATAAAAAACATTTCTAATGTATGTTGATTATTTGTGTTGCTATATTTCTTATAAGCATAATTAAAGAATTACTTTTGTTTTAAATCTAAAACTTCTTGGTTTAAAATTACTTGGCAATCAGTGCCTCATAACATCTGCCTTACCACTTCCTTCAACAAGAACATGCACATTTGCACTATCTCGTCTCTGTCAGTCCACGGAGAGTTCTACCATCTTCTGATTCCACGTATTTTTCATACTTTCTCAAGTGCCTATGTGTTTTTGGCACCGGTCTTATCGATTAGTCAGTGTCTAAAAAATGTACGACTGAATTATGGATATTTCTTTTAGTGCCATTACATTCCGATAATTCTTTGTACTATGGTTATCATAATAGGTTTATTGTAACAAAACTTATTTTATTTATCTAATTAAGTTTGTAAGATGTATTTCTTTTAATTTTTTTTTTATGTATAAGCGTTTAATTCATATAGGCTATCCACACTCTGAAGTGATCATCAAAAGATGCGTAGCAATGTTAAAAATAGACATGATCTCATTAGATATGAAAATTGTTAACGACGGCGTTATGTTATCGAGTGTATCGGCGAAAACTCGAAGCATTCTCGTGTCCACTTTTGCTGAGTTAATGGTTCTATATTTAGAGCTGGCTCTGATGTCAACATTAGTCGGAAGCTGGAAATCGTGCCATCGCCTAAACTTTATTCATTTATTCACTTCACGGAAAATGAACGTTCGTGAGAACTGTTTGAAGAAATTTATCATTCGATCAAACGGGTCTTATGCGCTTTTATCCCGTTTGAAAATTGTATTTTGAATATAAGTTTAATGAAATAGGATATACAAATAAATTGGAATGGATGATAGTGAATAAGAAATAATTTGAAGGTGGTAGAACTCTTTGTGGTTTGTAACAATAACAGCAGTATTAAGCGCTGTTGTGTTCTGGTCTGAAGGGTGTGGTAAGTGAGACATACTTACAAGGCGTTCCAACTTAGTCCTCAGGACTAGTAACGCAATTGTGGCCAACCTCAGGTAAGACACTGATCTTATCTGGGGTTGATTACAGATGTCCATGAGCTCAGGAGCCACTTACCCTCAGATGGACTGCATGCTCGATTGCTACCTCAATATTATATAAATAGAAACATTATTAGGAACAGTAGTCTTTTTGAATTACAACTTGATAAAGCGCATGTCATTAAAACGAAAAGCGAATAAACCACCTGAGTATATTAAGCGTAGGTTGAACAGTGATAATTCTGAGAAACCACGATATTAAACCAAAGCTAGTAGTTGATTACAAAAACAAACAAAACAAAGCTTTGAGTGTGGTTAAAATGCAGACGCAGTTGGTCTACTACGCGGTGTACTGTGACGAACAGTAAATAACTACGTACTACGAATACATCCATAGGAACAGTTATGCGGCTTTCAAATAATAAACCTTATATACCATAACAATAAGCGCTGACAAACAATAGATTTAAATGGGGTAGTCGTGATTAAAATCGCATTGCATCCTGTCATTTGAATAACAGTGAAATAAATGCACATAATAATGTATTCGCCGTTTTCGTGTCGATGAGTAAGCTTTATAGTGAAGGGCGATACAGTCACGAGCTTTCCATTGATTCCCATCCCACTTGTCCTACTAATTATGTGTTCTTTAAAAATTGTTGCGAGCATCCTTTCAGCATATTGCAGAGTAATGTTTGCACTTGAAAAATTATTATTTGTTCTGTATTTAAAAACGCTGTTAGGTTAGGTTATATATTAGGTTAGGTTATATATAATCAATATGTAATTTTTTTATGATTTTAATCTCAGAGTAATTTGAAAAGGCTCTAATAATGTGGTGCGAGAGTATTCCTATTAAATGACTTTCTATACAAAAGCTCAATCGAAGTCAACGTATGTGAAAGCCGTATTGTATGTAAAATATTGAACCTTAATATAGAGAAATAAGATGGTGTGTTTCGAAAAGTCGTTAAAGGCGATTCACGTCGTCATGGTGTGTTAGCCGCCGGCCGGCGGTCCCCACGCGGAATAACGGTCGTGGTCTTATTACACTTTACATAACTCAAAAGTAAACGTGAAATGGATATAGCTACACGTAATGGCACACAACCGTTGCGAGCTACTTTCGAAGACTTGTTTACTTTTATAAATACAGACAGACGGGGGTCTGAGTATGATTACACCCAAACAAACCAAATTCCTTATTTTTTTATTTATTTACTTTTTGAAACGCCTTAAACTAAGGGTTACAAAGGTAAACTTAATGCCTAATGGCATTCTCTACCAGTCAACCCTGGGCGATGGCGATAATTTTTGGTAGGCATATAAACAGTAAGCGCAAGCTATTATTTATTGAAATATCCTACAGTATAAAATAAACAATTAATTTATTTAATATATATTTAAACATATACTACAATAATTATAATAATACATATAATGATAAATATAATAACACAAGGATCTTACATAGGAAATACCATCAACATTTCAAAATTGACTTAATGTTCTAAAGTTTTTGGTAGGAACTAACAAACGTTTCCAATATTTTCTGAAATACACACCACTAATGAGGCACCAAATTAGTTTCAAACGACTTCTTAATCGTTGGAACGATTACGCGATAACTACTTTTACGAGGGTTGCAGGTATCCAGTCAGTTACAGGTATCATTACTCATACCGAGAGTCAGGACGTCCGGATTCAAACCGGACAGACTAGTGCTCGTTATGCACTGTCACCAGACACTATTATGTCCCCTCCTAATGGAGATGGCGTGACGTCTAGCCGTTTGGTAGGCTCGGCAAATAAAGGGGGAGGCTCGCTTCACAAAAGACAATACCCTAACTCGAGGGCCTTATAGTCTCGAGATTGTTCCGTTGGAGCGTAGTCCTTATCTTTTTTTTTTGAGAAACTGCTGGAATATTCAATTTTTTCTCCACTCTTGCACGTCTACGTTATCGAAGTATCGAACCCTTTACTGATCTATATATTTAGGTAATGAGAGTAAGCAATTTCAAACATGCTTTGTGAATGGTGTTATTTTTTCTTTATTAACGGGGAACAAAGCGTCTCTTGAAAATCCTTTGTAATGTAAAGTTAAGTTCATTGTATTTTCGAGTGCGTTAATAGCAAGAATATTTGCCTTGCGACCCGCATTTTCAATTGCAATGTTCCACTCGGTTCATGCTTGTTTTGAATTATTCCCGTCTTTTATCTTGGATTTGTGTTATAAAAATTCGCTAACGCTGTTGCCCTATATATTCGTAGTTATACTTGTAGATTCAGATGTTGAAAGTTTTGTTTTCCTTGCTGGCCTTGTTATTCAAAAAGAATTTGCGCTAAATTCGACGTACATTCTTCTAGAGTATTATGAGACGTAAAAAATATAACTTCAGAACATAAATCCTCATGTTCATTGCACCAAATTCCTCTGTTTCTACATTTGTTTGTTCGGGTTATTTTAGGTACATTAGTGGTTCCCGTACATGTTACTATTTTCTCTCATCTATTTCTTCCTAAGATTCAACTAAATAATCCTTAAAAACTATAAGTCTACAAGGAAAGTTTTAAACTGTAACTTAACATAATTCACTACGTTTTCGATTAACCGTGGCGTTGTTACTTCGGGCTATTTTAAGTACATTAGTAGTTCCCGTACAGTTGTACGTGTTACTATTTTGTTTTATCTTTCTTCTTCTTCACCCAAATCATTTTTAAAAGCTTCAAGTTAAGAAGGAACAAAATTTTCAACGGTAACTTGACATAAGTCAATAGATTTTCGATTAACCGTGGCGTGGGGGCATAGTGGGTCTAATCACAAACCATGGTGTGCTGCCGACGCCATGTCTGCCTGCCGCGGGTCAACGACCTCACCTTGCCAGCTTGCCTACTCAATACTCAGTACATTCGCTTTGTTCGATACTTTTCGACTCCTTTGATTGGTTTGTTGTAAGACCTGGCAAATAATGAGTCTAATATTTTCCGTTCTATAGTGTAGGGTGTATCTTCAATGAAAGACATTAAATCCACCCTGTTAATTTTAATCGATTCCATGCTTTTGACATCAACCTTCCTATCCACTTTTATTCCATATCAGTTTATATCTCTCTATTAAATAACTTAGATACAGCTATATAATTCTATGATTATTTACACCTTCAACTTTTATCTTACCTTTATTTAATCACGAACATGACTTACCAAATATACAGCCGGTTCCTACAGGGAAACATTTTTAATTTTGAAATAATTCTATAAATTATAACAAAAAAGTGACTTTACGATAGCCTATTGTAAGTTATAAATATTGCGATATAGGTACATAAGACTACTTTTGCTCAAGGTGGTTTACATTTGCCCTCTATCGCAGTAATATTTTATACTAGTAGCAATAATTTATTTTTCTAAATTAGGTATTCCTGCTGACCCTTGTATAAACTAGTCTATTTTTTTACATCGCTATTAAATTGGTTAGTATCTAATGTAAATCAAAACAACCAAAGACTATAGGAAAAATAAGGAGAGAAGAACTTGTGTAGTATAGACAACAAAATCATCAGTCCTGGTTTCCAATTTTATCAAAATAGATTCTCCTCTGAATCATCTATTAAGTTAAAATGGTAATATTTATAAACAATTAAGTGCCAGTATAAAATTAGTCTTTAGTAAAAACGAAGTGAATCATAAAACCGGTTAGTCATAATCGTTTATGTTATGACATTAATGGATCTCATTATGGATGTGGCTGTCTTACTTAAGAGAGGTTTCTGTGTTTTCTTTATTAACATAGATAGAATAGGATATTTTCCTCCTGTGTCGTGGGTCCCATGGACACACAATGACGATTGCACAATCATTTAGATGTCTGTCCGGCCAGGGATCGAACGCGAAACTCACTTCGTGTCAGACCGGTATGGTGACTCCAGGTCACAAAAACAGTGAGAACGAAAACGACCGAACTCAAAATATCGGCAAATTTAGTTAAATATCTGATAAACTCTACTAATAACTAAGATCTACTAATAACATAGTCTAACATCTAGGGAATATTATATAGAGGTGGTAGAACCAGTGTAGTTTGACCGGGGAGGTACCAACGCATCACCTATTTTGTAGTGTAAAGCAGTTCTTGCGTTTCAATGGACGAATGTGGTTGCCGCGGCTCACTTATATATGAGGCGACCATTTTAGTTCTCGGGAGTAGCAACGCATATTTTATCGACTCACGAATGTTCATGTGTGGCAGTAACCACCATCAGGTGGACTGCATGCTCGTTTGCTACTATAATTTAATAAAAAAAACATATAAAAGTGATTTTGTGCTAGAAAAGAACAAACATAAATGTTATGTCCGTCCTCAAACTCTTCAAAATGCGAACTTTATTATTTCCACAAAATGCAAATTTCATATTAGATCCTTGTTTTTTCACTGTGCAATATGTTATTTGATAACGTATGTTAACGGATTTCTATGCGTTAGCCTGACCTTTTAAAGTATTCATAAATGTGTGTTCATTTTCATAAGATGCCTAATTTCGTAAGACGCAAAATTTTTGCGGAGTCATAACTCTGCAAAAATTTTACGTTGATCGGTTGATGGTTGACGGAGGTTTATTTACGTTGATCTTGAGCTTTGTAGCTCACAGAGAGACGCTAGGCGACGCGGCCGCTCAGCTACATGTTGCAACTAGATGAATATCTTTATTGTGATAGAGATACACATAAAAACAAATATAATTTAGACACAACATTTAGACAAAATTTGAACAATTATTATTTAGTGACAGCCGGCACAGAAGGCAAGACACATCCGCAAAATTGTCGTTCGTGAATATATTTTTCCTGTTCTTAATTTAATTATTATTAATTATTGGACTTTTTATATGAACTGTAGTATGTAAAGTTCACCTCCGCCTCTTAACCTCCGCTTCTGCCTCCGCTAAGATGGCCTCCGTTACAACCCTAGTATGAATGGCAATATTTGTTTAGAATATAGATCTGTCGTATGAAGTGTTAACACTACATCAGACATGAAGAGTAACAACGCCTTCATTACTATTTATACGGTTACGTAACGTAAGACATTGTCGAATTCTATACATGATTGTGTTCGTTTCCAATATAGTTTCTCAAACTTATTTCGTCAGCTGCCTCCTATATACTGTGATTTTTTTTTTCCTTTTTAATGTTTGATAAAAAGCTTACCTATACGATAACAATCATTGATCTCATAAATAATTTGACGAGACAAAAGGTTATCGCCCAATAGCCAATCGTCCACTTTCAAAAACACTGGTTAAAATTTACATGACGAATCTTCTGATAATAATGTTACTACTAGCTACTATACTTCAGTTACGTGCTAACTTGATAGTTTTGTACACTGAAGTTAAGGTGAAATAAGAATTCATATTGCAATCAGAAACTATAACAACAACATACCAAAATTATGACAATGATATTAAAAAATATAACTGCATAAAGTAGGCAAAGTAGGCATCTTTGTGGTTCCAAAAATAGAATATTTGATTACAATTCGTTTGTTGCGTCACGTAATATTCCTAATGATTTAATTAGCTTAATGATTTAACGAGTCAACATCAAACATTACGACCGCAAATAGTTACACCGCTTTCTACACTAATAGTCCCAAACTAAGATTTTCTCATGTGTCGTGGGTGGACCCACAAACACCCAGAACCAGAACTGAAGTCTAAATGTATCATTCAGTTGTCTGTTTGACCGGGGATCGAACCCGCAACAACCCTACTG
>MOOZ01000586.1:508021-529686 GCA_002930495.1 Cecropterus lyciades | reverse complement strand
GCCTATGGGTGGGTGCGACTATGTTCCATGTAGTGGACCATGCTACTTCTTATATATATTATATAAAAAATACATTAAAATTTAACTGTGTATAATACTTATTTTATTGGCATATTGTTAATTCGCCGGGTCAAAATTCAGGGTAAACATGTTCAATTGATAACAAAACTGAGATAATTCTGACTCGTCTTCCAGATAAGAATCGTTATTTATTGCTTACTAGCTGCGCCTCGCGGTATCACACCCGGTAAAAAAATATAACATAACTTAAAAAAATATATATTGTAATAACTTTTGATAGATAAATGTTAATAAGAAAAAAGATTGAATAATACCGTAAGAAACAGACTATAAATATTTTTAAACCCTTTGAATTAAATTTAAACCTTGCAAGCTTGTAAGCTCGTACTTGCAACATACGTACGGTATGATTCGACTGGTGAGGTACCACCGCCTCACCATTTCATGCGTGAAGCAGTTCTTGCGTTTCGGAGTAACAGATTTAGTTTCGCTATTCTAAAGAAAAATTCCTTGTAAATGAATATGAACAAATGAAAGCCGTCCACAGTTTTTCAATAAATATTCATTTTCTTGTCGAAAAAAAAAAAAACAAAAGAATCACGTATTTTCGCCAGCTGAAAGTGAAAATGCTTGAAATGGATTTAATCTTTTGCATAGGCCTACGGGGGCAATTACAAATTGTCTATTACAATATATGTTCTTACACTACCACCGGATCAAAACACGACCTTGACTGAGAAGATCAGTTTCCATTAAAACCTGCTTTCGTTTTATTTCCAGTGTGTAGAGCGTGGCGCGGTGAGGTGCAATAGGTCGCGATGACGACCGACATATCGGTGTCCCGGTGGGACCCGTCCATCGGCCACGGGCAGGAGATCATCGACGAGTTCGAGTACGATGGCGGCAACTCGTCGTCGAGGCTTTTCGAACGATCGCGCATCAAGGCGCTTGCTGGTGAGAATTAATTACGAAGATTTTCAATGATTTCATCAAATGTACATACACAGATATATTGTCGTGAACAGTTGTAATCAGGGCCGGGTTTAGAGCTGTGGGGTCTCGGGGCAATAAATTATAGTCGAATAATTTATAAATGTGTCGCATATAGATATTACACGCATTTTAAGACACGGAAAAACTTAGTCTAATTAATGAATAAATAAAGCTTTCTACACCCATAACTCCACATTGGGATTGTTCTTGTGTCGTGAGTGCCATGGACACGCACACAAAGACGACTACACGAATACTCAAAAACGGAATAGAAATCTAAATCATAATATAGATGTCTGCCTGGCCGGGTATCAAACCCCGATTTCAGACCGCGTCAGACTGGTATAATGACTCTCTGCCACGCATATTGGCAAGATAACTTTCGATCGCCATTATACTATTCCTGTGAATAAAGTAGTAAGAATTTGCCTATGAGAAATTTTAACAAGGTCCTGTAGGACAGGTGTATGAACGATATCTCAAAGATAGAACTCCACTTCTATCTGCCAAACTTCAATCTTATTTATAATTAATGACGCTAAAGGGACTAAAGCAATATAATATCATGGTTCATAATTACGTAATTGGTGTAATATTTGCCTCTAATGTAAACCATTACTATGTATGGTTATGATCACAATAATTTATAAATGTTTTGCGCTATATTTACCCAATTGATAATTTGTGATGTCATTATGTGTACTACGTTTAATTAAATGCACTCCCCACCCCGTCCCATTCCTCTTAAAATATGTAATTTTGAACAAGAATAAAACGGTATCATATTGTTGTAATTACCGTGACCAATAAATTGATGTCATAAAAATAAAATTACTAAGATTCATTTTTATTATCAAAATAGTCTTAATATATTTCAAGAATCCAAACTTAAGGAAAGTAATTGTAAAAAAGGATTTTTAGTTTATATCGCTTTGAATCACAAATTGTCAAACAATAAATTCTTCGGCCATCATATCCAAGCTTTTCAAGCATAGAAATTATTCTTTTAAAATGACGCACATTTCTGGCATCTAAATTTATCACATTGTTATCTTCGAACCCCGAAAGCGTTTAGACAAACCATCCATATCGTGCGATAACTAAGTCTCTTCGTTTTATCGTCTCCACCCAGATTAGCGGTCTCAACTGTTGCCTGCAAAGGTACAATAACCGATGATAGAGACGGACTGTTTCGATACCCCGTTGTACAATTTATATTTGGCGGTACACTTTTTGCTCTGATCGACCGTGAACCTATCGGTCAGGCACTCCGAATAACTGCAAGCGCAGTTGATACATAACTACCGTGATGCCTATGTCTTGGCTAAAAGCTCTGCTACGTTCCGTGAGATTTCGTGTGATTCTGTGGTGTTTTCGTCTTGTTTAGTTCCTTTTGGTGATTAGTAAATTAGACCAATCAATGTTGTAATATAAGAGATATGTTGTAAAAATTACAGGATCAAAGTTAAGAAATTTCCTATGTATACTACTAACATTATCCAGCGATAACGAAATGCTCGACAATGATACGATTGTAGCAACGTAGATAGTAGATAACGGACGTGATTATTGTTTCAAATAATATTGTCTTCTTGTTCCATAAAATATTTACGGTACATTATATTTGGCCGCATAACATACAATTATAATTGATTTACTTCAAAATATCACATGACCTCCACCTATTAGAAGTATACTATATTTAATTTATTGTATAATTTGCTGGCATTGTGGCTTATCATAAATACCGTCCCCTGTTTTTCCTCCAGCTATAGGAGTCATAAACATTTGGTTCGTGTCAATTAATACGTTTCTAGTAACTACTATATCAATCATATGAGTACGAATCCTTATCAATGATGAGTGAGCTGTCAGATACTGATCTAAATTTCTCGCTTCACTTAACTATGTTTTCGTAAGTTGTCAACAACGAATCAGCAGACCATTGGTGAAAATATGTCATGTGTATCGTGATCTAATATTTTTTCAATTTTTTTTTATTTATAATTTCGGTTGTGAACTCATCAACAGTGATATAATTAAGTTTATTAGGAAATATAATAATTAATTAAACTGGTCTCAAAGTTGTCGATATCTGGAGCGTACGTATCGAATATCCTTGTCCAGTAGGCAGTTGAATTTTGTCGCTCTGATTCTTCCCGTTCTTTCGTCTCGTACGCGGGCCTCAGTCTGTCAGTGTTGGTGATATGACATCGACGGAGTGTTACGATCTGATCAAGAGAGGTGTGGATATTGAAGTGCCCGGCTTGGAGCTTTACTATGACAAAGTGGTGTCGGAACTCAGAGGTTCGTACAATTATAACGTGATGTTGTGACGGCGTTTCGGATGAGATTTTGTGTCGCGGATTTTTTTGTGTTGACGAATAATTTTGTTTTTATTTTAATGTTTTTTTTTTTAAACAAATCATGTAAAAAGCAATGCTAATTTCCTAATTAATTAGCGGCGTATTAAAAGACGATATAATAATGATTTAAATTTAGATGATTTTGAATAGCTTATTGTTAACGTTAAGGAAAACTTGCTAAAATAGGTACTTGTTGTTCATTGTCATCCTGTTAGTTAATCCCGGATAGTCATACGCAACGAATTTGTTTTAAATATTAACTAATAAATAGTTACTATAATGTTTGAATATGTATAATAGTAACCCAAAATTTTCATGCATATATCCATATCGGATTGTTTATTTTTTGTCACATATAAATTATCGCGGTTGGCTTCTGCACAACGCCTAAGTTTCCGCTCTAAAGCGTGCGACCGGCAATACGATCCGCATCTCGTATTACGCATATTATCTTACGAATTCAATACCCCGGGGCCGTACCGTGCTGAGTTATTGCGATGGAGCTGGCGGGCGCGGACGGGCGCTCGCGGCTCCGCAAGCAAGCGCCCCCCCTCTGGTCCCCCCGCCGCGGTCGACCTCACTGGCGGTTATTGTGTTAACATTCCCTATTGTTTTTATACGTTTCACCAGTGCCCGATACCCTTGCGGCCCTTGCGGTCAGCATCTGTGCACATCAATTGGCAACGAATTCCACATACCTTCATCTTTTCGCGGTAGTCCTTAACGGTTTCAATGTCTCCTTATTTCATATAACGCGATATGTAGTGTCTCTAGTATCTCGAATTTGTCCTTGTAGACAAATTTGTTTCTTCGAAGAAATTCATTCAAAATCTTTGCACATGTTATTTTCCATCAAAGCTTTATCCATCTTACAATTTGAGTTACCGCGTCGATCGACCTTATTAATTCTAAACACTACCTTGTGGTTGACAGACGAACGAGAGAGCGTACAAAAGAAGACCTTTCAGAAATGGGTAAACTCCCACTTGGTGCGTGTGGGGTGCCGCATCGGCGACCTCTATGTGGACATGAGGGACGGAAAGATGCTCATCAAGTTGCTCGAAGTATTATCTGGAGAGAGACTGGTAAGTCGTTTGAATTTATTATTATGCTTTCATGTTCCTTATTTCAAGCTTTCTGAAATTCAATTAACAATGCACTGTCGCAAATGGCGATTAAAGCAAAACTTCGTTAAACCCCATATTTTGAGAGTAAAATCATATTACTTTCTTTCTTTGGTAATCAGAATCAATCAATGAAAATTGGAATCTTAGATCATTGGATCTAATAGTAATTCGTAAACATAGACGGTCCTTTCATGGTTCTATTACTCCACAATTACAATTTGTGATAATCTTAACTAAAGCACTATCTGTTTATAATTTGTTGTGGTTATCTTTTCATCATAATATTTTGCAAGTTCTCTGTAAATAGATCTTAATTATTTTTATGGACCTGAAGCAAATTTTTGCGTATTTTACCGTTCCTCTTTATTTATTTGCATTTGTTTATTTTATTGTTTTGTTTCTCTTTATTCATTCGTATTTGTTTCATCAGCCCCGTCCAACGAAAGGGAAGATGCGTATCCACTGCCTAGAAAACGTGGACAAGGCGTTGCAGTTCCTTCGAGAGCAACGGGTCCACCTCGAGAACATGGGCTCCCACGATATCGTCGACGGCAACCCACGACTCAGCCTCGGTCTCATCTGGACTATCATCCTGCGGTTCCAGGTAATTAAAAACAAATATGAAAGCTCTTTTTAACCTGCAAATTGTGGGATGGTCTTTATGATATGCGGTTCAAAAAAGCTAGAAAACAGGCTCACCTTCAAAAACAGTGATGTATTAGTGTTACAAGGTGAAGGTAATTGCTACGTTTAATTTCATACAAGACAAGTGTATTAAAAAGGCATGCTGTCCATCTCATCTGAGGTTGACAGCTCATGGTATATACCTCCAAGCCTGATTAGGAATCTTAACAGAAACCGGGAGCTAATAAGTTAAGTCATGTAGTTTTGCTTCATTATTACCCTTCAGGCTAAAACACAGCACCGTAAACATTGCTGCTATGTTGCACGAGAGGTTTCGTTGTAAACTTTGTGGTTCTATTATACCACATATGTTTACTTATGTTCTATACGTATATGAAATATGTTAGATAAATAATAAAATAGCATTTGTAGATTTTCTATTTGGTGTGTTGTGGTGGTGTCGGTTTTCCTTCTTTTCCTACTTGTTTAATAGTTTTGTTGTATAACAAGGATATCAATAGATACACCGAACCACAACGCCACAAATATACTAATAGATACCTATGAAACTAACTAGGCTCACTTTTATTAATGCACCTGTCTTTCCGTAACATTTCCAGATCCAAGACATTACTATCGAAGAGACAGATAACAAAGAGACAAAGTCCGCCAAGGACGCGTTGCTGCTGTGGTGTCAGATGAAGACTGCAGGCTACAACAACGTGAACGTACGCAACTTCACCACTTCGTGGCGTGACGGGTTGGCATTCAACGCCATCATACACAAACACAGACCAGACTTGATTCAGTTCGAGAAGTTGCACAGGAGCAACCCTATCCACAACTTGAACAATGCGTTCAACGTTGCTGAGGAGAAGCTCGGACTCACGAAGCTCTTAGATGCCGAAGGTTTGTCTTGCGAGGAGTATTAATAATGTGGCTATTAATAAAATTAATATTGACCCCTTCTGGTATAGTATTTTTAGTATTTTCAATAATCTCGAACATTTTCATAGATTATGGGATACAATGCTGTAATAATGATATTCTGACTAACACCAGCGTCAGAAGGATCCGTCAATTTATTATTTTTATGGCCGATGCATAAAAATAAATTTCAATATTTAAGGTGGTTAAAATTTTGTTAACATGATGAAGTTTATGTCATCTTGTTTTTTGTTTGCTGTGAATTTGAGTTTTTCTACTATTAATAATTGATCTGTTAAATTATCTTATTCATTGGCATAGCAATTTATATGTGCTATCAGATATTCAGATATCTTAAAGGTGTTAAAAGACTTTGACTTCGGAGGCATCACAACCGAAATTCCGATGGTTTGAAGGGTGTAAGGAAATATACTTATCTGAGGCGTTCCAACTTAGTCCTCAGGGATAACTAGAGTTGTGCCTATTCTCATCTCAGGTCGTTTATTTAGATGTCCATGAGCGCCACGTATCATCAGGTGCTCTGCAAGCTCATTAGTTCCTTCTATATTATAAAAAAATGAAAAAAAAAAATGATTTGTGTTAGAAAGAAATCCAAAAGTTTAATGTGATATATAACTAACCTTTATTTTTAATACAGACATCGCCGTCGACCACCCTGACGAGAAGTCCATCATCACGTACGTGGTGACCTACTACCATTACTTCAGCAAGCTGAAGCAGGAGACGGTGCAGGGCAAGAGGATCGGCAAGGTCGTCGGCATTGCCATGGAGAACGAAAAAATGATGCAGGAATACGAATCGCTCACCAGGTATGCAACTCTTTAAAAAATCATAGTGAAATTGCATGTTATCTATACGAATTTATAAAAATGAGATGTGTGTCTGTTTGTTACTCAATGACGCAAGAATCATTGGCCACATTCACATGAAATCTAGCATGGATGTAGTTCATTTACCTGGTCAATTTACAGGCTACTTTTGAATTCGATATTTTGCAATATTTAAAGACGGCGACTATTTTTATGTTCGTAGTGAAGCATGAGCACTTCAGCTGGTCAGATATAAATGTCTTGCAGGAAAGCCAGGTAAAGGTATGGTGTCTGTGAGGCACTAAGAGATCTTTTACACATGTACATTTAATTAAGCTCATATCAGACTTCATTTTGTTTTCATGGAACATGAATGGGTTGGCGAAGGGTTTTTGACTTAATAATATGAGATTATATTATAGTGGATGAAATAACTTCATTTCGTTAAACTATGTATTAAGTTAGACCACAAACTGTGACTGACAAAAATAATCTATATACAAAAAAGTACCTTTATTGTTTAATGAATATTACAGAGATCTGAACTGAGTTTTCGATAGAATAACCTCTAAATCCTCGGGTCGATGATAGATGAATGTTTAAACAAAATGTTGAACGGATTTGTGAGGTTCCGTGTGACTAAACAATCAATAAACAAAAGGGATATACTATCAAGAATAGCTGACTACCGTTATAGGAGAACTCTGACCTTTCATCTACCCTTCAAGGACACTTCTCGTGCTATAGGATAACATGGATCACGTTACCAATCTAAATTATTACAAGATATGTTATTAATAGAATTTATTGATCTGTTTTGTGTGTAGCTCGATATTTCTATTGAACTCTTGTTACTTTTACATAAAAAAGAGAAAATTATATGGCAAATGTTTAATATACTTTTTCATATAACGTGGTTTAACTTATTTAAATAGCTCAATTATTATTTTATCACTGTTGGATAAAATCCTGCTGCCTGCTAATAACTGGAGAAACTTGAAGATGATAGAAAAATTTATGATTCATAACAGAAGTATAAGGAACTCTAACTTAGTTTTCAAGGGATAGCAATGCATCTTAGACCGATCTTAGACAGGATTCATTTCCCTTTAAGATTGATGACAGAACATGGACATTTTCTCCAATATTTCTGTTTGTCACTTGTCACTATATGCATACTTGTCTGCTATCTTCTGCCCACTTATTTTTATGTATATGTAAACTGCATATTTGCTAACTTCTGCTCTGCGTAAGGCATAAAGTTGAAGACTTTCATATTGATTCCTCTAACTTCCAGTAATGTAAGCATGTAAATGTATGTAAATATAAGACGCATACATTTACATACTTACATTACTCGACGACCCGCGTGGCGGAGCGATCACCATACTGGTCTGGCACGCAGTGGGTTCCGGATTCGATCCCCGCCCAGACAAACATCTGAATGATAAGTTATGAATGACATATAATATATACAAACATCTGAATGATACATATAATAGATTATGTTCTGGGTTTGTGTGTTTATGTATTCGTTTTTGTGTGTCCATGGTATCCACGACACGAGAGAACATCCTAGTGTGGGACCAGAGTGTATAAGGCGTTATATTTATATTATTACTTAATAATACCATGTTGTTGACAGCGACCTGCTACAATGGATCGAGCGTACCATCGAAGCGCTCGGCGACCGAACATTCGCGAACTCGCTGGAGGGCGTTCGTCAACAGCTCATCCAGTTCGCAAACTATCGCACTGTCGAGAAACCGCCCAAGTAAGACTATTGGTTAAATATTTCAAATTACGTATAATTTAATCTTGAAGTTTTTGTCTTTACAAATAATTCATTGTAAAAAAAATGTTAACATCCTTCTTGTTTAGTGCAACATTTACGTACTCATGAACAATCTGTCAAATAATTTACAGAATAATACCGCGTAAGAATACGGACTCATTATCTTTTAAACTTGTTACTTCGTGAACGTACGAGAATTCACATAATCGTATTCGCGTCTATTCGCCTGTATTCGGCGAGTATCTATAAATAACTGATGTGCGTGTTTATGTCCATCCAGGTTCGTGGAGAAGGGCAACCTGGAAGTTTTACTGTTCACGTTGCAATCTCGCATGCGCGCTGCCAACCAACGTCCCTACACGCCGCGAGAGGGACGCATGATACATGACATCAACCGCGCGTGGGAACGCCTTGAGAAGGCTGAACACGAACGTGAGCTGGCGTTACGTGAAGAGCTAATACGACAGGAGAAGTTGGAGCAGCTCGCTGCTAGGTAAGCTCGCAATTGTTTGAGATATACATATATATGTATAAATACGCGACTCGCAAGGGCCGCATATTCCACGAAATCAACCGTTCGTGGCAATGCCTTGAGAATGCTGTACACGAGCGAGAATGGGCTAGTTGACTAAATTCCATAAACTGCTTAATACTTTACCTTATTACGGATTTAAACTATTTTTTTTTAATATCGAACAATTACTATAAATATTTTGCATTTTAAAATTTTAATTTATACATACCTCGAAAACGCACAGGACTGTCATGGCGTCTTGAGTGACGTCACGCCGTGCTAAACAAACCGAGACTATAGGAATTATGACAGCTGTTATGTTACTTTGATTAATTCGTACGTACTTCAATTCTATGAAGATGTCATTCAACAATTGCGTTTGCCACGGCGTGACGTCATGCTTCCTGATTGGCGTTCACTGTCACGTGACTGAATATGTATTTTTACCGAATTTGCTTCCTAAAAATATTTATAATCCTTATTTCAAATGATATATTATGACTTATATCTTATGACAAATAATTTAGTTTTTTGTTATGAATATACCATGATCATTCATTAGAAACTACAGTATCCGATTCAGTCTTAGTGGACACAAGCCTATTGGTGCTACGTAAAGAGTTTATACGACGGGAGAAGCTTGAACAGCTAGCTGCTAAGTATGAGGCTTTGTCGAGTTTATTTATCTGTCTTTTAAAGATTGTTGTTTTATGGCTTGATGGTTTGAAGGGTGTTGCGTCATGGAAAAGACGCTTGCACAAAGCCTTACAACTAATAAAAATACAAAGTTATACTCAACTGAACTAAGGTTTTCAGAGATTAAGTGGGAAGTAGAAATAAACATATTTTTTTATTTTTCACACTTTCAAGCGACGTTTATCTTAAGAATAGATATTATTTCTTTATAGTGTTAATAAGTTGCCTAATTTGAGCAAATGAAAACAAATATTTCGAAGAAAACATATTCCGCCAATCTTTTTATTATTTTTTTACATTAAGGGTTAATTATTCACATCACAACTTAGGACCTACCGGTATTACGTCCAACGCACCAATCATTTTAACGCTCATTTTATCATTCCAGATTCAACCGCAAAGCCCAGATGCGTGAAACGTGGCTGTCTGAAAACCAGAGGCTGGTCAGCCAGGACAACTTCGGCTTCGACCTCGCCGCGGTGGAAGCGGCTGCTAAGAAACATGAGGCCATCGAAACTGATATCTTCGCTTACGAGGAACGAGTGCAAGCTGTTGTTGCTGTCTGCTCTGAGCTGCAGGCTGAACGGTTAGTAGCTTTATACATAAAAGCTTAATTTATGATATGCTCTCGTACGTATCCTGCTCAGTTATATGAATTTTTGATTCCAATCTGGACCAGATGTATATGATTTTTGAAATCAAGATACTTTAACATCAACTTAGTAAGAAATTATGTTTGGTTTAGAAACTTAAATCTTATATATAAAATTCTTGTGTCACAATATTAGTTACCTTACTTCTCCGAAACAGCTTTACCGATTTTTACCAAATATTATATGCATATTCTGTCTGAGAATCGGCTACTAACTATTTTTCATGCCCCTAAGTGATTAGGGTTGTTCACCCTTAACATTTTTTTTTAATTGTTGGACAATTTTTTATTTTTTTACCCTTTTATCAGCAACCCCTATTTTTGAATATCCATTTTAGTAATTTAATCATTGATATGGCAAAACAACGTTTGCCAGGTCAGCTATGTTTGTTAAACATATGAGGTTGACGTGAAAACATGTTCATCAAAAGTAGAAATACAGCGCAGGTGTGTCGTAAATAACGTATGCAATACCTATCATTTTTTCATAACCATCTTCTGTTTTCCATCGGTGATTATAGTTAGTTGAATATGTACAATTAATCACTACACTCCACTTCTTTCTCTTTTGGTACAGATTCCTGTCTTGACTTGACCCTTGACATCGTGGACCTTTAGACCAGACCAGATATTACAGCTTTGATTAAAAAGAGAGAGACCGCTCGTTTTTACTATTTTGTTTAGAAAGAACTATCGCAGCTGTAATTAGAATTTAAAGCTAAATGAAATAGATAAACATACAACCATAAATGTAGAGTTCAAAATTTTATTTATAACTTAAATAAAGAGAGCCATAAATCTGTAACAATACTATTCTCTACCAGGTACCACGACATGGAGCGAGTGTGTGCCCGTCGCGACAACGTTTTGCGGCTGTGGGCCTATCTCCTGGAGCTGCTGCGAGCTCGTCGCGCTCGCCTCGAGCTCTCGCTGCAGCTGCAGCAGAACTTCCAGGTAACGTACTGTACGCTTTATGAGCTACGGTTCAGAAACACTGCAGCAAGTAACTACCACACCGCTGAGTGAATAGGAGCTACAAAACAAGCTATAGGGAAGATACATTCTCAGTGCATACACTAGTAACACCTCTATAAACTACCGAAAAAATATATTCATAGCACACAGTACCTTTACAAGTTATAGTTAATAAAAGCTACAAGGAAGATATGTTCTTAGTGTGTACACTACTATGAATTTTATGAGCTAAAGTTACATAGAACACGCTACAAAGATACGTTCTTAGTGCATGCTACCAACACCTATACAGGTTATAGATACACAACACAAGCTATAGAGAGGATAATATGTACTTAGTGTATACACTGTTATCATCTCTATAAGCTACCGCTACCCATCAGAGCTATAAGGAGCATAAACTAACATCACTTCTACAAGTTACAACTGTACGTATAACACAGACTACAGGGCGTCTAGATCTCAAACAGTCTAGGAAGCTCTTCTTGCGCAATCTACCACTTCAACGATTAACAACAAATGTCGCCACTAAAGCAACACTCACTATTTTAAAAAGCATTGTGTATTAATATCACGACAAGCAATAGATTATATTATGTTTAGCAACTACGCTACATCGCGTTCGATGTAACTTACAGATCATTTTAAAAGAAGTCAGCCATACAGTCAAAAAAATTACTATAAATAATAAGGGTTTCGACTCAGACACAATAATAAAAACACGACATAATAGGAATTGTAATTCCACATCAGGTGCAGATTACTAGTCATATTTCGAAAATTGTCATTTGAGGCAATCAATTTCGGAATCAATTATCTTGTAATATTTGTAAGATTCTATAAGAAATGGCACTTAAAAATCGTGGTTTTCAAGTCTATCGGAATACTATCTGTCACACGTATATTTATTCCCACCAGGAATCAAACCCCGACCCCCGGTACATTACAAGTGGCTGTTTCAGAGCCACTTCGCCCGCGCTAATCGATCTTCTTTCAAATAAGGCTTACGCTTTAATGGTTATTTCAATGAATTAAAAAATTAATAATTTTTAAGTGGGTAAGGCGAAAGAGTTAGAGAGCTAGTATGGTAGTTGCTAAGGAAATATTTTAAGGGTGATCTGCTAAACAATATATAAGTCATTACCATTTCAATATGGCTAATTCGACAAGTATGAAAGAAATACCCCATTCATCTTTGTATGTCAATAATGCAACTGAAATTCTCAAACATTTGTATCGATTTACCAGTTCAGCTACTAAGAAAAATGACATCAGACATTATCATGAAAACATGAGTTTAAGTAGCTCAAATAATAATCATGTCATAAAACATTACATACGTTAAGCGCATATTCTTATATTTCCTATATTCCCACTCAACAGGAGATGCTCTACATCCTGGATTCGATGGAGGAGATCAAACTGCGTCTTCTGACGGACGACTATGGAAAGCATCTGATGGGAGTGGAGGACTTGCTGCAGAAGCACGCTCTCGTCGAGGCTGATATCAACGTGCTTGGCGAGCGTGTCAAGGTATGGAACAACGTATAATTGTTTTATTTATATGTGATGAAAATGCTATTTTAGGCAAATGTTTTTTTTGTTCATTCCTAATCAAATCTTATTTAAAAGTATGGGGTCATAGTTTAATTATGGTTTATATATTCGTTTTAAGTTAAGTATGATTATATAATATTATCAAACTTGGCTATATAGACAAAAAATAAAGATAAAACGGTTTGTCTGAGAGCAGACACATTTGCAATATAATGTTTGTCAACAGTCTTTCACCTTATCCATGTAGTCTAATCAATTTGTCCATACTAGTTGGCAAGAATTGATAGATGGATTATAATTAATAACGAACCTTAGAATCTCGGCGAATGCTCGAGATTTATCAATAGATTATGTGATATAATGGATAGGGATTGTACACTTTTGGGGCAGTATGTCAGGTCGCTTGGAGGCGACCAAGAGAGAAATCCCGGAGATGGGACGCAGTATCTCCCTGTGTAACATAAGCACTTACTGCGATCACCAATACTCATACCAGGCACGGCGAATATACCAGTAGTAGGTGAAGACTATGTTCCTCAAAGGGCTGAAGGAAGGATGGATGGAGTCGGGACAGTTCAATCTAATGTGTATTTCTCGTCTCAACTTTGACCTTTGTGCACTACTACCAATTCGCACTTTGTCAGCGCGGTGGACTATAGCCTGAAAGTCTCAATTTGAAAGAAAATCCGTGCCCAGCCGGAGGACAATAATGGGTTGACGGTACACTGTACTAAACTTGGTAAACTGTTCTGTATTATACTATGTGTGTGCAATTGTGCAGGTGGTAGTAGGCCAGTCGCAGCGCTTCTTAGAGCAGGAGGAGGGTGGCTACCGACCGTGCGACCCCGCCATCACCGTAGAGCGGATTCAACAGCTCGAGAACGCGTATGCGGAGCTAGTAAGACTTGCTGTCGAGCGCAGGTACGTTATAAACTGCAACAAAATTGCTTTTTGCGTTATTCCTTACGGGTTGTATGGAAGAGAATAACATAATGTATCTGTTAAAAAAAAAAATTAACATAATGTAAAAAGAAATAAGGATCTCTTTCTAACGAAATTTTATCCTTGCGTACGTACTAATTTTCGTCATTAAAGATGAGTGTAATTCTTGTCAGTTAATGCCATTAGTGATGTTAGTATTCTTATATATAGGTCTGAAAACTATAACAGTGATTCCAGTACCACACATCGTATACTTTTGGCTTCATGTACATTTAGTACCACACCCAGTACCACTGGGAATCGTTTTTTGTTGGGTACCATGGAAATAAATAAAATCTTGTATATGTATAATGTGTGTGTTTACTATCACATTATCTATTGTATATATATAATTATATACATTATTGTTAGGTCCCCCATTCTACTTGGAATTAACATTTTGATACATGCAGGCGTCTAGCACATAAAGTCATTTATAGAAAACTTTTATTAAATTTTGTCAAAATACATTGAGATATGAAAACTCACGTTAACGTATGGTTCGCAGGAAGCGTTTGGAGGACAGCCGCAAGTTGTGGCAGTTCTATTGGGACATGGCTGATGAGGAAAACTGGATCAAGGAGAAGGAGCAGATCGTCTCCGTGGATGACATTGGCCATGATCTCACCACCGGTATGTTGTTCACTTATTACTGTGGTTCTGGACACGGGTGACCTTTCCGGGTGAGAGGCTAACCCTCTCAAGCCCTAAGTCCGGGTTCGGACCGCTGAAGGTCGAACTTAGGACTGCCAAATATTCTCTGACATACCTAAACGAACTATATTTTTATAGAACTAACCCTGTAATCATACGTTTAAAAGACACGTGGATTTTTTTAACTTTTCAACATTATACGGACCCCACTGAAAACTACTTGCCGACCATTGCCGTAAGGGCTTCAATCTACAAGTGCAAATTGGTAGATAAAAAAAAGCTTTCTAGACTCATAGCCCATGCCATGGACACTCACAGACAATTACACAAACACCCAGACCAGAATAGAAATCTAAAGTCATCATTTAAATTACTTCGAGCTTTTACTGTAATATGTTATAATTTCTATTCATATATATGTATTACTGTTGCTGTACATATTTTTCTCTTTTTAGATTAAGCAATCGGTTTTTTTTTGTTTTTATTATATTTTATATTATTATTATGTTTTGTATTATTTTCTAATTACTTTTACTCTACATATATTAAATATCGTTTTTTTTTCTAAATTTCTAATAAAAATATTTTCTAAATCATGTTTGTGTATCAGTGTACTTGCTGCAATCGAAACACAAGGCGTTGGAGGAGGACGTGTTGGCTCACGAGATGCAGCTCATGGACGTGGCGGCTGTCGGCGACGAGCTCGTATCGCACGGACACTTCGGTGCTGATCGCATACAGGTATATAAACCATACGTTTCACTTTCTTAAGCAATTTCCACATACATATTATACATCATCAATTCTGAATAGATATATGTGAGACTGCTCTCACATATATGCATTTAATACACACTTAAATAACATTATTGAGTACTATTCTAACACATCTTACTTATTCATTCGTACCTTACGTATACATTTTCTATGTATACAGCCCACGCGCGATATCCGTGTAAATGAAAATCCTCAATATATCAAAAGGTAGAATCAGTATGGTTCGACCGTAGAGGTACTCGTCACGTCTATCTCTAGCGTGTAGAATTTTCGTGTGACGGTGAAAGAGGCATGTATGGCGGTTGACTTCTAAGTTTCTTATTGGCATCTGTGATCAGGTCATGGGGGTACATTCTGACCATTTTATTTTTCACCGACCCCCACTGTTGACCTCCTCCGCGTAACAAAGCTATACTTTTTTTATAGTATGGAAGTAGCAAACGAGCATGCAACCCACCTGATGGTAAGTGGCTATTGCCGCCCATAGACATCTGTAATCAACCCCAGGTAAGATCAAGGTCTCACCTAAGGTTAGCCACAGATGCGTTGCTACTCCTGAGGACTAAGGTGGAATACCTCGGAAAAGTCTCGCTTACCACACCCTTCAGACCAGAACATAACAGCGCATAACACTGCTGTTATTAGGCAGAAATAGCTGTGGCGGTGGTGCTTCCGGAGTCGAACCACAAAGAGTTCTACCATCTAAATAAACTAAAAATACTACTACTCATTGGAGTTCATTACAAATGTACAGAGATGTACTACATACATACAGTAAGTTATCGTACCGTGTAAGTTACGTATTTACGATTATAACAATTACCCACGGTCCCGCTGGTATAATAAAACTGAGACAGAAACGAATACATCATAAGTACTATAACGAAGTTACGGTAATGAAACTTGGTCATTGTCCCACAGGAGCGCCTCCGCGACATCCTCTCGCAGTGGAACCACCTGCTGGACGTGGCGGCGCTCCGCAAGCATCGCCTGGAGGCGGCCGTGCAGTACCACCAGCTGTTCGCAGACGCGGACGACATCGACAACTGGATGCTGGACACGCTGCGGTATGTACACACACACAGATACACACACACAACATAACACGAGCTCTCTTACACATAAGCACACACAGACACATGCCTGTAATGGAATGAATTGAAATGTTTTTAATTTGTATAGGTGAATGGAGACGCTTAAAAATTGACGGTTACAAAAATTTTCTTATACTATGACTTGAACGAAACTGTGTATCTCAAATACAATGATAGTTACCGCAAATACTCAAATTCAGAAAAATATTGTTGTTTAGATTTCTTCCTGGCCGGAAATTAAAAATCGAAAATTTTTGCCACACGTACCGAAGGAACACAGTAGTTAAAAGAACTTTCTGTAAAACAATGACTCTACTAATGTTGTGTGGTAAGATGATATTAATTAAAATTAGCTACAAACCTGTACACAATTTTTAGCATGACTTCCGTCCCCGTTCTTTGGGATAGGTATCCAGTTATTACAGTGATATTCTACTGTTACACATATAATAAAATATAAACTCAAGAAGAATTAGCACTTGGTTATTCTCAACTACTGTGCCTCGCGGTTTCGCCCGCTACTACTTAAAAAAATAAACAAACATAGCGTAATGTCATATAGCCTATAGCCTTCCTCAATAAATGAACTATTCAACACAAAATTAATTTTTCAATTCGAACCAGTATTTCCTGAGATTAACGCGTTCAATCAAACAAACAAACACTTCTTTATAATATTATAGTATAGTATAGATATCTTATTTTGTTAACAGTTTGGTGTCATCAGAGGACACTGGCGTAGACGAAGCGCAGGTACAAAGCCTGCTGAAGAAACACAAGGATGTAACCGACGAACTGAAGAACTACGCCAACATCATTCAACAGCTCAAGCAACTGGTAATTTCATACTTATTTATGTTAATGTGGTTCATATATTCAGTATTGTGCTAAAAAATGTGGTTATCTGAAATCTATCCTTTTTGGCAAGTTTAGATTGATTTTTGAGCGATCGATGTCAGATTAAAGAGATTTTTTACACACATTATATCGAACTTATCAGAAACCTTTATTTATACAAGTTTTTTTTTTCAATTGCTGCTATTAATTACACTACTTAGTAATTATTATGTATATTTATATATTCTTACGACAGTAGGTTAGTTGATGAGGTACATATGAATTTAAATTAAGATGTATATTATATCACACACGGCATGACTTACATAAAGATAGTGTTTTGAGGTCTTCTTTAGAAATTAAAAAAAGACCTTTAAAGGTACTTGGTACTTGTACAAAGTTTTGTCGGTATACTTGTACAAAGTTTTGTCTGAAGTGTCTTAAATTGAGAATAGTCGTATTTCTTTTTACTACATGAGCGAAAACTCATTATCTATTTTTTAGCAGGTAACATACACAAACGCTGCCATTTTCTATGATATTATTTGTTAAAACATCTTATAAAAATCTCTGTATGTTATCCAGGCATCGCAGCTGTCCCCCGAAGACGCGAACAGCCCGGAGGTACGCGAGCGTCTCGCCAACATCGACGCGCGTCACGGCGAGCTCGCCGAACTGGCTCGTCTTCGTAAGCAACGTCTGCTCGACGCACTATCCCTCTTCAAACTTCTCGCCGAAGCGGATGCGGCCGACCAATGGATCGCTGAGAAGGATCGCATGCTCGATACCATGCTGCCACCCAAGGATATCGACGATGTGGAGATTATGAAGCACAGGTACCTTTTTATGTTTTGTACGAAATATTACATGCATTTGAGTGGGATGAAGATACTACACAGCCGTTTTGTGATATTTAAGGAATATATTTGACGCTTGAAGTATTTTAATAACATCATAAAGCTGGGTATTGTTTTGTAAGCAAAAATAAAAATAATTTTAAATTTTCATGAACTTTTTCGACTTTTACATTACGAAAGAAAACCAACGATCATGTTCGATTGCTATTAAATGCAAGTGTACAAAACCAATAATTACCCCTTATTCCAATAATTTAACAAAATCATCTCGCAAGCGTATAAAACGAATCGAGGTTATTCGTATTAAAGTATTTAATACAATCATCTCGTAACACAGATACGACGGTTTCGACAAGGAGATGAACGCGAACGCATCCCGCGTCGCCGTAGTGAACCAGCTCGCTCGTCAACTGATCCACGTAGAACACCCATCGGCCGCTCGCATCGCTGAACGTCAGCAGGCCCTCAACGCGGCCTGGTCGGCCCTCAGGGACAAGGCCGAAGGCAAGAAGGACGAACTGAAGGCGGCCCAGGGTGTCCACACGTTCCACATCGAGTGCAGGGAGACGGTGTCGTGGATAGAGGACAAGAAACGCATCTTGCAACAGACGGACGATCTCGAGATGGATCTCAACGGTAAGTTTTGTACTTTTCATTATTTTTTATTTTTCAATATTACATTGTCGATAGTTGTGTTAAGATTAGAAATTTGTCTACATGTTTTCCGACAAATATAAAAAGTAATAGTTTTTCTATAATGTTTTGGAATGGGTATAATTGTTAATCTAATAATCCTTCTTTTTGGATAACCTAAATTAATACCTTTTAAAACAATACAACATTTCTAACGTTTCTATCGCATTAATATAAAATAAATTATAATAGACATACATTTCATTACAAAAACAACATAAATATATAATATAAAATGGATTCTATATAACTAAATAGAATAAAGCTTTTCAAGCAAACGACGAAATACCTGGCGCGTTGCACATTGCAAATAACTATATTGCGACAGGTTATATCGCCGATTTTGGTTGCGTGGCATCGCACAGCTTTTAATGTCAGCTACAACTATTTCGTGTGTACTCAAATTACCAGTATCTTCATATTTGTAATCCTTAAAGGAAACTTACATTTATATTCATAGCTTTCTACATACAAAGATGAATACACTAACACCCAGACCCAGATCAGAAATCTAAACTCATCATTCAGATGTCTGTCTGGCCGGGGATCGAACCCGGGATTCACTACGTGTCAGACCGGTATGGTGATCGCTCCAATACGTGGGTCGTCATACATCACATTAACCAACTTGCCAGCGTCGCCGATTTTAGAAGCTATTATGTGTGTCAGCTTTTACTATAGCGTGTGTACTAGATTAGTTAGAAAAAAAAATATATATGAGGGTAAAAATTTTTTTGGGTAAGGTTTATGGTTAACCAGCTAGCATTTCATTAAAAACTTGCCCACATCCAGGTGTGATGACCCTGCAGCGTCGTCTATCGGGAATGGAGCGCGATCTGGCCGCTATCCAAGCGCGTATCTCGTCGCTGGAGAGCGAAGCGGGAGCCATCGAGCACGAGCACCCGGAGGAGGCGCGGCTCATCCGCGACCGCATCCAGCAGATCACCGAGAACTGGGAGCAGCTCACGCACATGGTTAGTGCACTGTTAACACCTTTGAACTCGTCGAGGCTCGTCGAAGCGTAATCTGTACTTATGAATGTTATAGAGCTGCAGAGTTTTGATTGAACGCGCTAATCCCTGAAACTACTGGTTTGAACTGAAAAATTGTGATGAAGTCCATTTATTGACCAAGGCTATATAGCATCACGCTATGTTTGTTTGTTTCTTATGTAGTAGCGAGTGAAACCGCGGAACACAGCTAGTTGTACAATAAGCGCCATGAATAATTTTGAAAGGTTGATAGAACCATTTTTTTAACCATTTTTTTGGTTAGACTCCAGAGACACCACCGCTTCGCTTATTTATGTCGGATTGACGAGCGAGAGCACGTTGAGCCTTGGGTTCGATATCATATAACTGCATGGTAGTCAATAAAACCGTGACAGAAACCTCAAGGAGAATTTAATAAAATCCGATCGGCATTTGCCATTAATTTATAATTGTCGCAACCACTTGGAGCGACATAGTGGAATACGTTATTCTAGAGACGTGAGAAGAGACCACTCGAAGATTATCACCATTCAAACTTAAACGAATAGTTGTCATATCTGTACGGATTAAATTATTTTTTATTTGCGTCACTAATTTACTTACACGCCTCAAAGCATCAGACTTAGCGAGCTAGTCGAGCCTAACCAAAACAACTACGTGTATTCATTTAATTAATTATCATGTATCAATATTATTTACAAAATATCAAATATCATGTAATCTTATAACGGAAATCAGCAGAAACCCGTACAGCATCAATTGTGATGGCATATACAGCAATCATATTTGTTTTTAATCTTTTTTTTGTTGTTGTTATTAAAGCTAATGTTTGAGAAATTAAATAAATGATTATGCGATTCTTTGCTTAATATAATTGGCGATTATATTCAGCACATAATCGTAAGTGTAACCACGTGTAAAATTTAAAGCAAATTGTATAGTACAAATTTTTCGCCTCCTTTTTTCAAAGCATATGTCTATCAAATATATGGGTGCTTCCAGCTATCAGACGTTAATTTGAACAATTTTTACCCTACAGTTGAAGGACCGCGACGCAAAATTGGAAGAGGCAGGCGATTTGCATCGTTTCTTGCGCTCCGTCGATCACTTCCAAGCGTGGCTCACCAAGACGCAGACCGACGTCGCGTCCGAAGGTATGTAATATATTCCTACATTACAGATGCTTAACAACTTGCATGTGTTTAAATTGTGTAATAAATCGTCATAGAAAACATGAAATAATATAACGTATGCTTAACATAATACAGGATAATAAAAGTTGGATATTTTACTGCACTCATTGTAAGTACTCTTTACAATAAAATGTTTAATTTCCGCAAAACACTAATTTCTAATTATTATATTAATAAATAATATAATTGTATACATTAAATTAAAGTATTGACATATTTTTTGGTTTAGATACGCCATCAAATCTGGCGGAAGCGGAGAAACTGCTGTCACAGCACCAGACGATCAAAGAGGAAATCGACAACTACAAGGACGAGTATTCCAAGATGATGGAGTATGGAGAGAAGATCACTGCCGTGAGTTTGTTTACATTTCATTTTATATTTAAGTTCTATCATTTGTGGATTTTTTTTTGGAGAGACTAAAACCGATTAATTTTACATAGACGCAACTAAAGTTCCATTTTATACTTTTAATTTTCCATAATTTAAAGGTATTATTGTGTCGTACCT
>MOOZ01000586.1:493398-508008 GCA_002930495.1 Cecropterus lyciades | reverse complement strand
AAAACGACGCGTATTTCGATTTCAATGACGATGATTTTCAAAATGTCATTACCGCAAAAAAAATGACTTACGCGGTGCTAGAACTTAAATGACGATATGAACTAAGAACTAGTAAATATGCAATATATTTAAATTTAATTGATAAATACAACAATAATTCATATTTAATTGAATAAATAACTTTCCAATAATAAATTATAATTTTAAGATTAACAAATAAATTATAAATATATCGCATATCGTATATTTAGAAAAAATATCTTTAATGACTGTTTATGTTTTTTTTTACTATTATTTTCACGTTTTTCATATTTGCAGGCACATTTCAAGCTTGTTATGTTGCATATAATCCGGTCCCTAATAAGTAAATTCTTTCGCGTCCAGGAGCCGTCGACCCAGGACGACCCGCAGTACATGTTCCTGCGGGAGAGGCTGAAGGCGCTCCGCGAGGGCTGGGCGGAGCTGCAGCAGATGTGGGAGAACCGGCAGCAGCTGCTCGCGCAGAGCCTCGAGCTGCAGCTGCTGCAGCGGGACGCGAGACAGGCGGAGGTGCTGCTCGCGCACCAGGAGCACAGGTAAGCTCGGCGACGTTGGGGGATACGTGGAGCTCGTGGTGGAATTGGGGGATACGTGGTGCTATATGTGGAATCGTGGTTCAGCTTAAACGGCGCCACCGTCACAACGGTTTCTGCCTAATATTAGCAATGTTGTTGCTGTATTCTGGGAGGGGTTTGACAGGTAGTGGAACCAGAGTAGTTCCACCGGGGAAGTACCGCCGCCAATCCTATTTCTAGCGTGAAGCAGTTCTTGCATTTCGTTGGAAGGGTGTGGTTGCCGGCTCACTTATGTATGAGGCGACCATCGCAGTCCTCGGCAGTACCAACGCATCTGTGATGGTCTTCAGATAGAACTCATGTTCTATATGAAGTTGCTTCCAGATGTCTATGGGCGGCAGTAACCATTTACCATCAGGTGGACTGCATGCACGTTTGCTATTTCAAGGAAAGGATAAAAAAGCGGTAGTACCAAGGGATCGTATTTATCATACTTATCTGAGGCGCTCCAAATTACTCAGGGGTAAGAAATAAAAAGTACAAGGTTGTTACCATGGTTTCCTTTTAGAGGTTGGAGGATTCTAGGACAAACTGATTTGGGGTCTGCTGAGTAGTTATATTGTGGTATCCAATACTTCCCATTATGTTTGATATTTGCCGATCGCTTAAGGTTTTAGGGAGAGGAGATCCTCTTGACTACTGCTATGTCTTGTAACTCATTATTTTATTTACGTGATAAATGAACATCATAATATCGAATGCAATTTAATATTTAGGTAAATAATGTTGCATGTGGAAATGAATTTGTAAATAACATTTTTTTTACTTCACAGGCTAGCAAAGACCGAGCCACCAACCAACTTGGAGCAAGCCGAGAACATGATCAAGGAACACGAGGCCTTCCTTACCACCATGGAAGCCAACGACGACAAGATCAACTCAGTGGTACAGTTCGCAAACCGCCTAGTGGAGGAGAGGCACTTCGACGCCGACAAGATCCAACGCAAGGCCGAGAACATCGAACAGAGAAGGAACGCCAACAGGGAGAAGGCGCAACAGCAGATGGAGAAATTGCAGGATCAACTCCAGCTCCATCAGTTCCTCCAGGACTGCGACGAACTTGGCGAATGGGTACAAGAGAAGAATGTAACCGCACAAGACGACACCTACCGTTCAGCGAAGACGATCCATTCCAAATGGACTCGCCACCAGGCATTCGAAGCAGAGATCGCGGCTAACAAGGAGAGGCTGTTCGCTGTACAGAACGCGGCCGAGGAGCTAATGAAGCAGAAACCCGAATTCGTAGAGGTCATCTCGCCGAAGATGCACGAACTGCAAGATCAATTCGAGAACCTCCAGACTACCACCAAGGAGAAGGGAGAACGCCTGTTCGACGCCAACCGCGAGGTCCTCCTCCACCAGACCTGCGACGACATCGACTCCTGGATGAACGAGCTCGAGAAGCAGATTGAGAACACGGACACTGGCACTGATCTGGCATCTGTCAACATTCTAATGCAGAAGCAACAGATGATCGAGACTCAGATGGCCGTGAAGGCTAAGCAGGTCACCGAACTGGAGACCCAGGCCGAGTACCTCCAGAAGACCGTACCGGACAAGATGGAGGAGATCAAGGAGAAGAAGAAGTCCGTGGAACAACGCTTCGAGCAATTGAAGGCGCCGTTGTTAGACCGACAACGCCAGTTGGCCAAGAAGAAGGAAGCGTTCCAATTCCGTCGCGACATCGAAGACGAGAAACTATGGATACACGAGAAGATGCCGCTAGCTAGCAGCACCGATTACGGCAACTCTCTGTTCAACGTGCAAATGTTGCAAAAGAAAAATCAGTCACTCAAGACCGAGACCGATAACCACGAACCGAGGATCCTCACGGTGATCTCAAATGGACAGAAGCTGATTGACGAGGGACATGAGGACTCGCCCGAGTTCAAGAAGCTCATCGATGAACTTACCGCGAGGTGGCGAGAATTGAAAGGTGAGTTTGAACAAAATTTATTTTATAAAAAGATGTTCATGTGCAGTTTAACAAGGTTGTTTATTCACGTTGAATTGGACTCATAGTCATGATGTTTCAAATAAAATATAAAATAATTGTGGAAGTAATCATGTATTAGTGGCTGCACAGTGTACTCTATTTATAATGGTTAAAGTCTTCGTAGTTCAATTTTAAGATTCCCTATGTATGTTAGGAGTGCCGAATACTTCAGACGAATAATCAAACTCCCAGATCAAAAATAGAAATATAAATTCATTTGCTGCCTGACCGCGTATCTGTCGTGTGAGCCTTCGTTTGAGAGACATTTTGATAATAATTCGCGTATAGCAATAACGGGATCAAACCCGGGGATGCATGCTAAACCGGTATTATAGCTCCTCTGTCTTGGGTTATATATTATATGCCTGTCTATAGTTAAGCCAATCATTTACTTAATTATTATTTACTAGCATTTACCCGCGGGTTCGCTCGCGTTCTCAATTTTTTTGACAAACTAACATGCCTGACTTTTTTTTATTAATATGTGTACAAAGTTTCATGATAATGACGGTTGAGTAGTTTTGGCGTGAAAGCGTAACAAACAAACTTACATTCACATTTATAATATTAGTAGGGATTTCCAATGTCAGTTTTATCATATATCTTTTTATGTCGCAGATGCCATCGAACAACGCAAGAACAACCTGTCCCAATGGGAGAAGGCGCACCAGTATCTGTTCGACGCGAATGAAGCTGAAGCCTGGATGAGCGAACAGGAGCTGTACATGATGGTGGAAGATCGCGGCAAGGACGAGATATCGGCACAGAACCTGATGAAGAAACACGAGATACTGGAGCAGGCTGTGGATGATTACGCTCAGACTATACGCCAGTTGGGAGAGACTGTCCGTCAGCTCACCGGGGAAGAGCATCCGCTCAGGTAATACACTTATTAATGTACTTCTAATCAGTTTTATCTAATTTATATTCTTCTATAGCGTTCTAATCAGTGTTTTTTTTTATTTAAAGCGACATCTTTTTTTTAAGGGTGTTCGCAAGTTAGTGTGCTGTGTGTGTGTGTATTTTCGAAGGTTTCCTTTATATAGTTTTCCTTCATAAACGAAGATAATTTAATAATGTTATATATACATTATTTTGTTTAAAATAATGTTTTATAATTAATCCCAGACTATTTCTTTTAAATAATGTTGAAATGATTTTAGGTAATCAAATCTACGTAATTAAATAGATGCTTAATACGTATGTTTATAATTCTTCTTATGCATACGTTTTGTATATTCATCATGGTATGCGATGTGTAATCAGTAATTGATTTGGATAACTACACTATACAATGAATGTTTATATTTATTGTATAATTTCAGAAATACACAAAATAAAAAAGACAGTCAACAATCAACAAGAAATAAAAATAACAAATACAATCGAAATAAATGAAAATAAGGTCTTCAAATATATTTGTCCGCGTTGTAAATGAGTTTAAATATATTTAATTAATGTTTTGTATTACGCGTTCAGGCTAAAAAATAACTAACACCATTATATACGTCTGCAGCGAGCAGGTGTCCGTGAAGCAGTCTCAGGTGGACAAGCTGTACGCTGGTCTGAAGGACTTGGCTGGCGAGAGGCGAGCCAAGCTGGACGAGGCGCTGCGGCTGTTCCAGCTGTCGCGCGAGGTGGACGACCTGGAGCACTGGATCACCGAGCGCGAACTGGTCGCCTCCTCGCAAGAGCTGGGTCAGGATTACGAGCATGTTACGGTGAGTGCGTGTAGTTGTACCGGGCGGCGTTGGTGGACTATTTAATGTTGTAGTTTCTTGCACGGGTAAAGTTAAAATCTTAAAACGCGACTAAAACTATCTAGTTTTTATTGAATTATAAGATTTTTGTTTGAATTTTTTGTAATCATACACTTTATATTTTAGTACTCATGAAGTAAAATGATCACGTAATTGAAGAAATCGTTTACGAAATAATTTAATAATTAATTACTTTGCATCATGAAAGGGTCGTTAGGGAAATTACATAGACTTCATTGTATCTTTTATATCTTTTGTACACCCAAAGATATTAAATGAAATTTAATTGAGAATATTTAGGTTCTACCTAGTAGTTAATATCGTTTATTTTATGTATAATTTTATTATGTGAGGTTTGAGAATTAAAAGTATATATATATTTTTTATTCAGCTGTTATGGGAGCGCTTCAAGGAGTTCGCCCGCGAGACACAATCAGTGGGCTCGGAGCGCGTCGCTACAGCGGAGCGCATCGCCGACCAGATGATCAGCATGGGCCACTCGGACAACGCCGTCATCGCCCAGTGGAAGGAGGGGCTCAAGGAGACCTGGCAGGATCTGCTCGAGCTCATCGATACCAGGACGCAGGTTGGTTTTGCGTTGAAGTACTATTGGGTTGATATTAAAAAAAAAACCTCTTCGTATTTTTTGTACTTTGCGAAACTTGATAAGTTTCGGATTGCTGAAAAACTTTTAAAAATAGTTAAACTTGCAAGAGAGATATTAAAAATTCTCATAAATATTGTTCAAAATAAGTTCTACAACACTTATATCTGGTCTATAAAGTCACCAAATAACTGATTATTTTATGTTAATCACGTACGATGACCTTATGCTCTCAGGTGTCTCGCACTCTGACCGAGAGATTGAGTTTCAACTATTACGATATCATTGTTCACAATTTCCAACGTTATATTATTTCTCCTAGATGCTGGCAGCATCCCGCGAGCTACACAAGTACTTCCACGACTGCAAGGACACGCTGCAGCGCGTGAGCGAGAAGGCGCGCGGCGTCAGCGACGAGCTCGGCCGCGACGCCATCAGCGTGGGCGCGCTGCAGCGCAAGCACCACACCTTCATGCAGGACCTCACCACGTTGCACCAGCAGGTGACCATCAGTGTGTCGTGTACCACTCCCACAACTGCAGGGACACGCTGCAGCGCGTAAGAAGGCGCGCGGCGTCAGCGACGAGCTCGGCCGCGACGATTAAATATCAAAAGATTCGATTTTTTTTTAATTATTTTGACTTTGTAATAATTGATATTTAAAGTTGATAAGTTTAAAATAACAAAACATTATTTAAAATAGACATCAATTATATTTCAAACGACAAATAACATACAAACATACGTATCCGAGGCATTCTAACATTGTCTTCAGGGGTAGCAACGCATCTGTGGCTAATATCAAGTAAGGTTCTGATCTTATTTCGGGTTGATTACAGATGTGTACGGGTGGCACTGACCATTTACCATCAGGTGAACTGCATGCTCGTATGCTACTTCCATACGATAAAAAATGACATCATTTTTATCTACCTGTAACACATAAATATAATACTCTTTACCGACAGGTGGAGGCTATCAGCGCTGAATGCGCTCGTCTCGGCGCCTCATACGCCGGCGACAAGGCTGCGGAGATAACTCGACGCGAGGCCGAAGTCGCGGAGGCGTGGCGAGCGTTGCAAGCTGCGTGTGCGGCGCGACGCTCCAAGCTGGAGGACGCGGACGACCTGTACCGCTTCCTGAACCAAGTGCGCAACCTCACGCTGTGGATGGACGACGTGGTGCGCTCCATGAACACCGGGGAGAAGCCTAGGTTAGTACGTTACGTCATCTGAGATCGCTGGTGCCTTAGCAAGCTACAAGAGACGGAGATGACTCGACGCGTGCCGGTTCCTGGTTTTCATCTATTCTGGTATAGTCTTTTGGGGGGTTCAGTGAAGATGGTAAACAATTCTGTACGTACATCGTGACGAGTTTATTCATTTTCATTCATTCGAGTTAGTTTTGAATTTTTCTGAAAATGAAATTTAAAAGGATTATGTAATTTTAACGGATTTCATAACATTTTTAATAAATGCCATAGCTATAATATATATTCTTAGTTTAATCTGAAGGTGAAACTTCGCGTTTAGTTGTGAGGATCAAGAAATGTATGTATTTTTTAATCATACTCGGTATCGTGTTTTATAACCTAATACTTCGCAGTAAAAAAATCCGCAATCGACATTGAGCCAACAACGCATCGATATAAAACCGACCATCAACAGGGACGTGAGCGGCGTGGAGCTGCTGATGAACAACCACCAGTCGCTGAAGGCGGAGATAGAGACGCGCGAGGACAACTTCACCGCGTGCATCGGGCTCGGGCGGGAGCTGCTCGCGCGGCAGCACTACGCGGCCGCGGACATCCGCGACAAGCTGCTCGCGCTCACCAACCAGCGGAACGCGCTGCTGCGCCGCTGGGAGGAGCGCTGGGAGAACCTGCAGCTCAGTTAGTCACGTTCTATTGTTAAATTGCTTCTCAGTGTGTTACTGTGCTGAGGAGTACTACTAGGAGGAGCATGTGTTCGATATGAAAGTAATTGCTAGTTAGCTATTTAGTTTTGCTTTGTACAAAATTGAAGTAGGAAAGGAACGTCAAGTCGATCTGATAGTAAATGGATATAAAAATGAAGTTGCAGAGGAATATAAAGTCGATCTGTAAATAAATGGAAGTTAGTTCTGCTATTTTTTTAATTTATGTAGCAAAGGAACGTTGAGTTCTTCTGACTTGACTGTAATAAAACTCTTATAGGTTTGAAGTTCTTGGGGGAACCTGCAACTTAGTTAATTTTCACATTTATTAAATTGACGTAGCAATGGAATTTGAAGGTCATCTAATAGTAAACGGACTTGAAATGTAATCGACCCCAGATGGATGAGAAATACTATTTCAATAGTACTCAGTGGGCGTAATAAAGTGCACAGGGACATAAAACATAAAGTCTCTTTCAAACTTAGTTTGTTAGAGTAAACATATGCTTGAAAAACATCACTCTTCTTCTGACACAGTCGGGTAAAAATACCATAGCTACAAATAGATCGTATGCGAGACATTTCACGGTAATCCCTTCCCCTTGAATATAAGCCTGTTTAGCTCTGAAGTATTGATTTAAAATCGATGATACATGAGTTAAACTAACACCAGTGTTGTGTTTACTGTAATGAGCCGGTGAGCAAAAATTTGTAAAAAAAAAAACACAAAACATGTTAATTTTTACGCAAAATTAAAAACTTATTACCCCGCCCTACAGTCTTGGAGGTGTACCAGTTCGCTCGCGACGCGGCCGTGGCGGAGGCGTGGCTGATCGCCCAGGAGCCGTACCTCATGTCTCAGGAGCTGGGCCACACCATCGACGAGGTGGAGAGCCTGATCAAGAAACACGAGGCGTTCGAAAAGTCCGCCGCCGCTCAGGAGGACCGCTTCAGTGCGCTGCAACGACTTACAACGGTGAGTTTTTGAATTTTAGTTATGGTTGTGGCTTGGTGTATGGTAGAGCGGTGTATGAAAAAAAAATGAAATAGTTTTTATTTTTGACAAATGTTACATTTTTACAATGTTTGGGCTCTCCCCCTTAACATCCCTCAAAACTAATATTAGGCAAGTCCCCTTTCAGCTGTGTGTAAACACACGCTTTCTACACTCATAGCCTGACAATAGGATTTTCTCAGTAATCTTCGCAAAATGTATGTGTAGATAAACTAATGACACTGTTGTAATCGATTGCGATTTGGCCACAAGAAGTTTTAGTGAAGCTAAAATGTATGATACTAAAATTAAGATCTTTTTAAACAATACCGTAGTTTTCATCCCCTTGGGATCTAGGAGTGCTCCACTTTGGGGTAACTCTAAAGTACAGCTACAGCGTTTTTGTTCTTTAACTCCGGAATCTATACATGCATAATAATATTGAATCCATGTAAATATTTTGTAATAAGAGCATTTTAAATGCTTCGTAGTTTTTAGTTTAATACTTATACTATGGTCAATACCATAGTAAATAATTAAATGTTCATACCAATATGTGAACATTTAATTATTTCTTTGGTTAATGCATTTATCTTAGATTTGTGATAGGAAGACACTGTGGATCTTGCACAATATAAATGTGATAAAAAATTGAATTTTGTAAAATCTAAATATCGTAACTTTTGCATGTTGTAGGAGCACTTTTCACTTTAATTTTATTTCAGCACTTCAATTTTATTTCAGTGTGCATAATCATAATCTTTTACGGTAAATGATCTAATAATCTACGATAATGAAATGAAATTCGAGATTAAATACGTTAATTTGTTTTTTGTTTTTGTATAGTTTTTCACGTCACGTTAAAGCTGAAAATAATGTGCAGTATTTTGTATTATGTCCACACCACATAACATTTTATTTTATGCATATCATATGCATACAATTCAACGCTGAACAATAATAATGAGTTGTTTTTTGAAATAGCAACCTTTGTTCACGTTTTTGATCTCGAATTCCATTTCGGACTATAGACACGGTTTTGGTATTGCTTGTGGATTGGTGTTTGGCTTTTTTATAATCTTCTTTTTTTAATCCTACACCAGCTTGAACTGAATGCAGCAAAACTATGGCTCACACCAGAACCATGGGAAAAGTGTGACGAATCCGCCTTCCAGTACCTACCCCCACCAATCACCCATAAATACGGCAATATTGCTCATGTTGCGGAAAGCACCCGTCCCGTGGGCGAAGTTGTTCGGGAGATACTGATACATAGCGAAAAACATAAGCTTCCCCAGAAATATGTCAATAAAATGAATCTTCGCGTAGATTGCTCGCAGGAGTTGTGCAAAAACGACTCATTCCTATTTTCAACGATAACAAATAACACATTGTCAACAATATCGGAGTTCAGCACTCCACCTCAATCGCCATTAAAGACCCCTCTATCACCCGAATTATACAGTTCAGTCTTCTTTGAATACAATCCCGATGACCAAAAGGAGCCTGATATCCGACTGGCGTGTATAGACTTCATTTTATGGCAGAGGTTAGCGCATCAACAGATATATCCAAATGTTTCGTTACTCAAACGCTCCACAAGTAGCTCGTCGTCCAAATCTGATATCGCGAAAGGTATTCTACGTAGGCTTACACGCAGAAAGAAGTCTACAGACAGCGAATCTATGAGCGATGTTGCTGTTCTCTCTCTACCCGGTCTGACGAGTAGCTCTAAAGCCGTGAACGATTTGGGGAAGGAGTTAAAGACGATTCCTTTAACCTCCTCTCTACTCCTCCTCTCCCAAGTACGTAACCTCCTGTTTCCGGACGGTGCATGGTACTATAACTACTTGGATGGTGTAAGTGAGGTTTTCCGTACGATGCATGCATTTACTCGCTTAGCACGGAACTCTATGTTTTTTCTATTTATATATGTCTTGTCTGAAATACTGATCAAGATTATTTGTTCCTAGGAATTATGATGTTATTTTATATGCTATTTTTATGCTTCAAATGACTTGTATTGTTTTATGTATTACGTTGAATTAAAAATAAGCTTATAGAAAAATTGTAACTAATTCACATGAAATATTTAAGCGATAATTGGGGAGTTGTGATTTAAGTCCATATTAAAAATTAAAAGAAACACTTGATTGTTTTAGTATTCACTTTCGTAAACCTTCTATTTGAGTGGGTTTTACAAATTATCGTTTTATATAAAAATGGGGAAATAATGAGAATCTCTGGTCTATCTTTGTACAATTTCCGTCTTTTACACCGATACTCTTAAACTATAGGTCGGTCGGTTAGAATATATTTTGAGAGTATTCTTCTGTTACAAAGCAGTAGCACATTCCAATCTAAAAAAAATGTATATATTTATACTAACAACGTTGTCCGAGCCGATTCGCTGTTTGCCGCTATCGCGTTATAAGTTTGTGTACCGATAGTGACCAACGTGCCTACATTCCAGTTCGAGGTGAAGGAAATGAAGCGCCGCCAGGAGGCCGCCGAGGCCGCGGAGCGCGAGCGGCGAGAGCGCGAGGCCGCTGAGGCCGCCGCGGCCGCCGCGAGGGACGTGCCCGACCGCGCCGCCGAGACTGATCAGCCACAGGGTGAGCTGACTGTATTTATACCACACGCACACACGTACGCGGATGCGTGTACATGTACACACAGAGACATACAAATGTACAGCCCGCAACAGTTGAGTCTGTTGCAATACATGCAAACACACATATACACACAAGCATACACACACGGTACGGGCGTACGTACGAATGTACGAACGTACGTATACATACACGATGCAATACGTCACGTGCCAAACTTTACGACCGCTCCGTATATTCGCTATGAACATGTACGGATAGGGTCTAAAGTAGCTTAATGGAAATCGAAATCCAATTGGATACAATTTTTTGGATACCACTGCTGGGTACAAGTTTCTTCCGAATATTGAAGGTAACTTGAACCGTACTCGACTACGTTAAACTTTTGACTACTTTGAGATTTAATGGAGGAACATGGTAAACATTAGTGGTCGAACCGAGATGGATGTTTTCAAATAGTCCATGAAATTGACTAGATAAATCGTCGACCATACAGCGCTTTGATAATAAATCTTTGAAATTGAGCAATATAACAGCGATCGTACAGTTTGGCAATGACTACACCAATGAGAAAGTTGGCTGTTAAGTTTACGTTAGGAATGTCACCATTGCATGTGTGCATTTTTGAGGTCTTGTTAAGTCAATGTAACAAATATTGACAAGACTCATTAGATGTATGTTTACAAAGTTACTAAAATAATTTAATAGTATTAATGATTATTATTATAGACCTTTATAGTAATAATAATTAGAATTATTAGAATTTTATTAATATTATAAATATAATAAAAATATTTATTATTATTATTAATTTCGGATCGGATATTGTACTTACATGAGGTGTCCTTGGGAGCAAAATTTGACAGCCGCCTTCCCATTGCAATCAAGACGCAGTTGCCTTGGGATGATCGATCGCGAATGTGGAAAATCCCGTTTCATTGGCTCGTAGGTCTTACTTTTAACTACCTAAATGTGTTTCTACTAAAAAGTTGAAATACATAATCTATGGAATGAAATCTATCATAGAATGAATTAATGGATCTATCGTGAAATCTAATGTCAACTACATTAGATTCCGTACAAAATTACAGCGGTCGTCAAATAAAAGCCATGCCAGGGTACTAGGCTATAGATGTATGTCAAATTCACCAATAGGATTGTTCGTTTTTTTTCTTTCGATTGAACGAAGTTTCATTTAAAGAAAATTAAGCAATCCCATTAATTTGACATTATTTATAGGTTAGCTTTTTCGCATACCTTTAACGGCAAGGGACCTTTACGTAATTGGATTGTAACTTCGCGATTGATCGTCTCTGCGTAACTCAAAAAAAGTGAATCCAAATTGACATCCTTTCAGTGTACCAAAATTTCTTTATTTTTTAATTAGTGTTGTGAAAAGATTTCCCATTCTTGAACTTGACAAAATTTCAAGTTTAAGTTTCCACGTATATTATCTTCAACAACACTAACTGAACACGATTAAAATTATGACAATTGTGAGCGGCAGAGTTCTCGCGTGACAGAAATAAGCGTTATTCCCTATATTATTTGAAATTTATATGATTTTGTAAACTAAACAGTTGAGTTTGTTCTGTTCTCGCTTGCTATTTGCCGCTCGTCCTATTTTATAAGACTTTCTTAAACTACCGTTGAAATTGACAACATCATGAAACAATTAAATTCCTCCTTATTTAAGTAATCAACCAATGATTACTTTCGGTTTTTATTTGTTCTCGATGGAACGTAATTATATCGAGTATTTATCGGATTTATATGAGTTAATTTTGTTTCATGTTGTTCAAAATTATTTCACAAATAAATTTTAAAAATGTGTATTTATACACCGTTTAATTATCAAAATTTCAATTGAATTTGTAATGAAAGTTCTTAAGTTTGGACGTAGGTTTAAATGCGACAGTAATAAAACTTTTAGTTCCTTCGAAAGATTAACACCACTTCGTCTCACGGATTGCAATGTAAGCACGCATGTGTAATGTCTTCTAGCACTATCGAACGATATGATCTTTCAGTAAAACAAGTTAAAATATTTCACTAACTTTCACCGTTTAACTGGTGAATGCTGCTTGCATATTGCAATAACACCAAATAGAGTTTTTTGATAATTTAACAGGAATAAAAAAAAAATAACGAAGGAAATTGATGTTATCGATGTTAAAAGTTTTAAGAGACTAAGCACATTCGCACTGCGATAGAGCTGAAGGTCCTACGGCGTCGCTTGCCGCTTTACGTGTGAATTTTGTGAACCCCTTTATATCGCTTGCTCGGCCGTTCAACGAAAGTTGACCTCTCCATGGCACAAAGTTCACATTAACATGATTTAACTTAACATCGCAACGGGGTCCAATTTCGTCGGTCGGCCGAGTGTTGCGTGTGAGACAAAAGGGGACGTTACTTACCGATGTGTTGTCCACACATGCACACGCGTAGTCGTAAGGAGAACATCCACTAAAGCGGCTGAGAAGGCCCAAGAGCGACCGCATTCCCAGCCAGGTAACCAGAGCGCTTCCTATAATACTACCGATGTAAAAAGATACCCGGCTGTACGCATGTGCTTACGTGGTAGTAGTTACGTGGGTGTCTTTAATTTTGGCGGGTTACACTGCGCTCTAATAGTAACGCCACTCTGGGGGTAGATTTTGCGTTTTAATTTAATTTTATTTTAGCTTTACGGCTTTAATTTTTTTTATTTTTTATTTTAATACGATTGTTCCGACACGTTTAGGACTTTTCGTAGGTTATCTTTCTTTCTTATGTAGTTGGGGCTAATAAGCACATTTTTTTCTTTATTGCTGCACGATTTCAGTGTTTGTCACTTTTCATTATTTAGTTCATTCATTCAATATATAGGTGAAGGCTTATTTCTATAATAATCTTCATATATATCTTTGTGTTACACTTAGTATGGTCTGTCTTCTGTGTCTGTATAAGTGGTTTATTACATAATATATTAAATACTCTATCTATATCATATCACAGCAACGTGGAGTAACGTTAGTGAATTTTGCAAAACATTAATTATGAAAAATAGTATAAGATAGTACTTGAAAAAATAAAACTAAAAAAAATATTACTAAGTTTTCAAGTCTATCTCATACTATTTACACTACACTGATGGATATTCATTCACATCATATAAAATCACATAATTATCTATACAATATTTTATAATTATGTATAAGCTAATCACGGTGATGGTTTGATACTCTTTTCTGTCTGTTCGTCTATTCTATTCGCTCTCTATGTAATTCAAGTCAATCGAAGCTATGTCTTGCAACTGTGCTGTGTTCTTGATTCTGGACTTCTCTTCGAGTAAGGTAGGTCCTCGCTATGTATTCTGAGCCTATTCTTGCTTCTTGATTTATTTTATGCACGGCTTATCCACAGCTTTATTTATTTATTACAAAATAATTGGCATGTATTTGTGTTTTTACAGTATCAAATATCGAAATTCTATGTTTTTATCCTCAATTTTCTAGCAGTTACGTCATCAAGTCTTGCAATTTATATTGGTCCAAAATATTTTTTCTATGTATAACAAATATTCATTTAGTGTTCGTTAAAAAGGGGCTTTTAACATTTATATAAGTACTTACTTTTAATTTATATTTTATCTACAGTTATTGTCATTACTATACTAAAAATGTTAACAGTATTTTAACTTTATCTGCTCATACCTGGTCATAACACTTATAATACTGAAATCTGTGTAGAATTATAAAAACTTTTTAAAGATGAAAATTTATTGATAAAGAGTGATAGTTGTCCTAACGGAATGTTCTGTAGCACGTAATATTTGTCTAACTAGTTTAATAGTGACTACGAGTGCGTGTATTTATATGTATTTAGTTTTATTCAAATACCCTTCCACGTTTTTAAGACATTAGTCTTAATAAAGGTCTCATGTTACAAACCTTATGAAAGGCCTCATTTTTGAGGCCTTGAAGCTGTCCTAATTACATATCTTTAATTGATTAACTATGAATCAAATTAAATATACCTAGAAGCACGCAAATGTAGTGTTAGCATGTAGTTGTATTAGCATGTATGCACGTAGCGTGTAGTCGTAACTAGCACGTAGTAATACGCATGCAGAGG